>VWPU01013447.1:0-110712 GCA_013398955.1 Callaeas wilsoni
GGGGCGGGCGCGGCGGCGGCGGTCGGTGTCGTTCGCTCGGTGTCTGTCGCTCGGTGTCGGTCGGCGGCGGGGCAGGATGACGGCGAACGGGACGGCGGAGCCGGTGCAGATCCAGTTCGGGCTGATCAACTGCAGCAACCGGTACCTGACGGCGGAGGCGTTCGGGTTCAAGGTGAACGCTTCGGCCGCCAGCATGAAGAAGAAGCAGATCTGGACGCTGGAGCAGGATGGGGAGGACTCCAGCGCCGTCCTGCTCAAGAGCCACCTGGGCCGGTACCTGGCGGCCGACAAGGACGGGCGGGTGAGCTGCGACAGCGAGGAGCCGGGCCCCGACTGCCGGTTCCTGGTGCTGGCCCACGGCGACGGGCGGTGGTCGCTGCAGTCTGAGCCCCACCGCCGCTTCTTCGGCGGCACCGAGGATCGCCTCTCCTGCTTCGCCCCCGCCGTCTCTGCCGCCGAGAAGTGGAGCGTCCACCTGGCCATGCACCCCCAGGCCAACCTCTACAGCCTGGCCCGCAAGCGCTACGCGCACCTGGGGCCCCGCCGCGACGAGCTGGCCGTGGACCGCGACGTGCCGTGGGGCGTGGATGCGCTCATCACCCTCCTGTTCGTGGACCAGCGGTACAGCCTGCAGAGCTGCGACCACCGCCTGCTCCGCAGCGACGGCCGCCTGGTCCCCGCCGCCGAGCCCGGCACCGCCTTCACGCTGGAATTCCGCTGCGGAAAGGTGGCCTTTCGCGACGGCGAGGGCCGCTACCTGGCCCCCTCGGGGCCCAGCGGCACCCTCAAGGCGGGCAAGAGCGCCAAGGTGGGCAAGGACGAGCTCTTCGCCCTGGAGCAGAGCTGCCCTCAGGTCGTGCTGCGAGCCGGCAACGATAGGAATGTCTCCACCCGGCAAGGTACGAGGGGATGGGGGTTGCGGGTGGGGGGAACGGGACACCTCGGCCGCCTCGGAGTCTCAGAGGTGTAGCCGCCTCAGGGTGCGCCCCTGCATCCCTCGGGTATCAGCTTCCCTCCAGAATCGTCTGCCCCGAGCAGCCCCCTGAATCCCTTCGGCATCGGCATCCATCGGGCATCGCCCGCCCCGAGCAACCGCTCGCATCCCTCCGGCATCACTTCCCCTGAATCACCTCAGAATCGCCACCTCGGAGTGGCCCCTCCGCAGCGCTGCCCCCCCAGCCCCCAACATCCGCTGCCTTCCTGCAGCAGCCACCCCACAGGGTGCCCCCCTGCATCTCTCTGCCATGGCCTCCGTAGTGGCGTCTTCCCCCTGCTCAAACCCCTTCTCACACCCCTCCCCTGAAGCCACCTCTCCCCCGGGCACCCCCTGCACCCCTCAGCATGGCTGCCCGCAGTCCCACCCCCAAACCCCCATCGCGATCCCCCCGCATCCCTCCCACATCCCTTTCCCTTCCCCCTCCCGCATCCCTTCGCCGGTCTGGGGGCCCCCATCCCTCTGGCACCCCCATCCCCGCACCATCGCCTCTTCAGGGCGCCCGGGGGGGCAGGGATGGCGAGGGGCCCGCCTTGGGGTGCAGGGATGAACAGGGAGGGGGGCTGGGAGGGGGCGGATGGGGTCTTCCCTCGCCATGAAGGAGGCAGGGCTGTATCCGTCGCCTTCCTTCCTATGGAGCTCATTGTTCGCCCAACAAAGCCTCCACCAATCTCCCCCTTGCCCGAGCACGGCTGAGCCATGTGCCCAGCGGAGCAGGGAGGCTGCGGGTCCCCCCGGGGCCTCTGGTTCCCCCCAGGGGGCTGGAGTTCCCCTGGGTGAGGGGCTGGGTAGCAGCGTTACATAAAGGGCTTTGCCAAAACTGCACCCACCCGCACAAAGGCAGCCGTCCCTCCGCACCCGCTGCACCGGCCCCGTCCCCTCCGCTCGCCGGAGTGGCCACGGTGCCACCCGCCCCGGCGACCCGGTCACATTCAGAGCTCTCCGGGCACGTGGCCGCCCGCTGCCCGCGAGTGCCCAGCGAGCATCCCAGCCCCGCACCCGGGGCTCCGTGCTGGAAGATGGGGGGTCCCCGCTCTGCGATGCCGGGGGTCCCCGGGGTGTGCCGTGGGTGCCCCGGGGCTCATCGCCGGCGCGCCAGGTCAGGCCGGCGCACGCCGAGCGTGGGATGGGTGCGAGCATGTAGCAAAGCCTGGAGGAACAGCGGGGAATCTTTTTGTGTATTTGAAATATTTCAAGGTTGTTACTTAACCCTGAGCCGTGCCTGGGCAGCTCCGTGCAGGGAGCTCCCTGCTTTTCTCCTGTCCGAGGGCAAATCCTGCGCTGCAAAGAAGCCCATTAAAAATTAATAATGAAATCTGCCAAGATGGGCAGTGGGGATTGTTTTCCCAGGCACGGGGATTTCGGGAAGAGGAGGAGAGGATGGCGGTGGCGGGAGGATGGCGGGAGGCTGCCGCAGCGCCGTGGGGGAAGGGCTGCTGCAGCCCTTTGTCACCAGAGATGGGAAAACCAGATGTGGGGGGAGATGTGAGGGACGTAGTGGTGGCGGTGGGGGACCCCGTGGTGGCGGGGGACCCCATGGAACGGGTGGGAATGCTGCTGGCCGACCCTCCGGCTTTGTCTGATTCGGAAGGGATGGGGGAGCAGGAAGGGGGGGAACAAATCTCCCCAGCAACAGAGGGCTCTGGGCTGTGCCCGGCCCCTTTCCAAGCAAAATACAGCGGGAAGGGCCGCTCTGGGGCTGCACATCCTCGCTCGAGTCCGTTTTGGCTGGAGAAGCCGTTTCCACCCGGTTTATCCTTCCCGACGGCAGTGAAAGGCTGGGAGCTGCCGCTTTCTGGGGCTCATCCTCCCTTCTCCCATTGTGAAAGTGCCGCGTCCCAAGGTTAGCAAGAAGGCAGCAGAAACAGCCGTCGGAGGAAGCGGTTCCAGACAGCCCTTTCCCCGGCCGAGCTGATAAGCGCCGTGCTGCTGGCAGATGCTCCCATGGCCACTGGGGATGGGGAATGTGGGATGCGGGCAGGGAGTGACTGGAGCTCGGCACAGCCTCGTGGGAAAAGGCAGCTTGCTCCTGCGTGGAGTCAAGGAGGGAGCAGGGATGGCAGTGGCCATCCCCCCTCTGCCTCACGGGAGGAGCAGGGATGGGGCCATGCGGTTCTTCTGTGGTTCCCTTGGCTGGGATCCAGCTTTGGAACAGTGTTGTCCCACCAGTGCCAAGTCAGCTCCTGGCTTGGAGTCTCCTCCCTGTCCCGGGGATGGCCGATGTCAGCATCCCCTGCACACGAACACCCCCGGGCAGGAAGGGATGGATGCCAGCCCTGCCTCTGCTCCGCCACAGGGGCTGGGGGTATCCCTGGCACCCCTCTCCTGCCTCCAGCCCCAGTAGGACAGGATCCTCGGCTTCCTTGAGAGTTTCCATCTCCTGGTTGCACCTCAAACAGAGCGGAGCCGGGTGATGCCAGCAGCGAGCAGCCTCCTCCTCGCTCAATGGCTCCTTTCTAGCCCGGCTGCGGCAACAAAGGGCCCTTTGTGGGCGCCAGGGTCCCGGGGACAGAGCGCTGGCGTCCCCCCCACTGGGCCCCTGCCAGCCCCCCGCCCGGCCGAGGTGTGCCCCTGCCCCCCACCCGCATGGGGAAGAGGGTGGGCTGACTCGGGAGTGAGGAATTCCAGGAAACGGGATCTGGGGAGGAGGGCGAGCGAGCGCAGCGGTGAAGGGAGCACGCCTGGACGTGCTGTGCTGGCAGTGGGGAGCTCTGCCCTGGGGCCAGGACCTCTCCCGGCATGGGCTGAGCCGGATTTTCCCCCCCAGTTCATCTTGGTGCCACGACAAGGCAGGAAGATGCGGCTCCAGGGCAGGGGGCACGCAGGCTTGGATGTCGATTTTCATCTGGAGATGCCAAGTGGCCTGTTGACACTTGGGGGATACCACAAAGCCACAGGAAATCCACAGGGAAGGAGGGGTGGGTTTTTCAGGAAATTCATGTTTCACCCCTACCCGTGACCCCTTTGCAGAGCTGCACCCCTGGCAGAGGAGCTGCTGGTTCCCGGTGCTCCAGGCTGTTGGATTTAGACAAAAAGCTGTTTGGATTTCTGCGGGGGTGCAGTGTAAGCCCAGCTGAAGGGCACGGAGGGGAAGGAGGAGTCTCTGAGCACGTGTGCGAGCGCAGTGCTGGGTGGAGGTGCCGGAACCCACAGAGAGCCCAGACCCGACCTGTGCTGGCAGCGCTGGGCGCAGCTTCCCAGTGCCATCCTGAAATCCTGCCCCGCTGCCCTCAGGGCTCTGCAGGGTGCTGCCGGCACTCCCGTGGAGCAATCCTGGCTTGGGTGTTTTCAGCTATGACCGTGGGGTTTTTGAAAAGAGAGCTGGAAGATGGGAAAGGTGCTCCTCTCCACGGCGCTCATTCCACTGGCTCTCACTAGCTTCCCAGGACGGCTCCTGGGAGATATTTCTGTGAGAGGGAAACTTTTCTACGTGTCCTGAATGCCCCCACACTGGGTCTGCAGTCCCCCATGGTGTGGAGGTCAACGCAGCTACAACAAACTCTGCTCCTTTAGAGGGAGAAGCCCGGCACTGTGGGAAGTTCAGGAAGGTGTGAGCCTGCTCTGGGATGGCCACAGGCCTCCTCGTACATCCCCAGTCATGGCTGGAGAGCAGCGAGAGCTCCACCATCAATCCTGCGAACCCACGAGCCTGGAAAGGACTTGGGGAGCCCTTTCCTGCTGTCTGAGGACCTCAAGCCCAGGGTCTCGGCATTAGGAAACCTTGGAGAGACAACATGCCTCAGCCTTCCCAACCTCTGCATTCTCCCCAAGATCCCTGTAGCAAACCCGCGTTGCAGACGAAGCCGGAGGACATCCCACGGCAGGAATTTTGGGGTGTGCAGGCGTACCTCCACCCCCCTCCCGAAGAGCCGCCGTGTGCTCGCCCCCCTCCCGCCTCCAGCTGTAATTAGCAGCTTCGTCAAGGTCAGGAAGAGCAGCGCTAGCTCCAGACTGTAAATTTACCAAGAGCGTTAATTAATCCGTGATTGCAGTGGGAGCGGCCGCGGTTCCCTGCCACAGCCCTGGGCTGCCACAGCAGGGGGGTGGCTGTGGGGACAGCCTGTCCTCCACCGCGGGGACACGGGGACAGCTCTGTGGGACCCCGGGACAGCTCTGTGGGACCCCGTGCTTCCTGCAGTTTCCCCCATCCCGCCCGGCTCTCAGCCCCCGACTCTCCCGCTCCAGCTCAGTTCCAGCCCTTTGAAGCCTCCTCCTGCCCCAGCCGTAGCCGCATTCCTTTGTGCTGAGTCGGTGTAACCCAACCCCGCGCTGCTTTTGGGGAGGGGGCGGTGGGAGACCCCCCTGCTGCCGGGTCCTTCCAGGCACCGGGGAAAGGCAGAGCTCCGCGCAAGGCGAGCGTGGAAAATGGGCTGGCAGAGAGGTGGGAGAGCACTGTGCTCCATGCTGGGGGTCTCTGGGGAGAGGGAACACTCTTTGGCGGCTCCTGGCACTCCCTGTCCTGTCTCCAGCCCGTCCAGTCCTGCTCTGTGGCACACAGCATCCCCCTGGCTCTGCCCAGCCTGGTCCCTGCAAGTCAGCGAGTTCTTCCCAGAAAAGTCAGGGAGGCAAAGGACCAACCCCCACTCCTCCCCCACAAACCACAGGCACCCACAGCTCTCACAGGTTTGGGGGGCCCACGGGTGCTGCCAGCCTTGAGGGATGGGCTGTGTCCCCCAGGGTCACCTCCCCACAGCCCAACCTCTCTGTGAGCCCCCGCAGAGCCCCTCTCTCTGTTTTACAGCTCTGGATTGGGGCTGGAGCTGCCTGACGCCGGGATGCAAAATCAAAACCAAATGTTCCCACAACCGCCGGCTCAGCCCCTGGCAGTGCTGGGAGGCGGCGAGTGTGGGATGGCTCTGGGAGCCGAGGACGTGGCCGGTGGGGCTGGGCTGGTGGCCATCAGCACCCACTGCCCCCTGTGCTGCCCAAATACCCCAGGGAGCGAAGCACCAGGGTGGCTGCGTGTCCATCAGGAGAGTCGTGGGATCACAGAGTGGTTGGGTTGGGAGGGATCGTGGGCAGGGACACCCTCCACTAGACTGGGCTGTTCCCAGCCCCATCCAACGTGACACTGAACATTTCCAGGGATGGGAACTGCAGAAGGTACTGGAGGGTGCCTGGTGAGAGGGGGAGTGCTGTGAGCAGGGTGGCAGCCATAGGCCAGCTGGGATGAGGGAGATGAGATTATGGCCAACAAAATGAAGCCTTCAAAGCCCGATCCCTCTGGGAACAAAGCCTGATCCCTTTTGGAACAAAGCTTGATCCCTTTGGGAACAAAGCCCGATCCCTTTTGGAACAAAGCCTGATCCCTTTGGGAACAAAACCTGATCCCTTTGGGAAGGGTGGGAGATGGACATGCAAAGCAGAGGCTGCTCCTGAGTGCTGGGATGGGGCCTGATTGGAGACACGGACGGGTGATGTGGCGCCCCAGGGAGCTGTGTCTGCAGGACAGCTGGGTGCAGCTGGTGGGACCTCCTGGTGCTTCCCAGGGCAGCGGAGCCACCAAGACTGCAGTTCCTGAAGCCCTTCCAGTGACTGTACAGCACTACTTGAAATCCCAGCAGCCGAGAAACTGGGATGTATTGTGAGGTGTGAGGGGCTGAACACGTGGCCAGCCCCCACCTCCCTCAGCTGCTCCTCATCAGACTTGTGCTCCAGACCCTTCCCCAGATCCATTTCCCTTCTCTGGACATGCTCCAGCACTTCCATGTCTTGTCTTTAGTGAGGGGACCAGAAGTAGACAGAATGTGGACTTGAACCCTTTCCTCCCCCACAGCAGGGAGAGATGCAGGTGTGTTTGGCTCTGGAAAATTCATCCAGTTCCACTAAACTCCCGTTTCACTAAACTCAGCAGTGGGGCTGAGCTCTGCACCCCAGCTCCCTCCCCAAAATCCAGCACAGAGCTTGGCCATTGGCTTTGGCTACAGCTTGTGGCTCGCATCCCCAAAGTGTTTTTAGGCTGAAGTCCACCAAGCTGGAGAGCTCTGGAGCAGTTTTGGCCCCACTAGCCCTGACTAAGCAGGTTCGCTCGGGCTCAGTGCCTGAGGTGGATGCACACGTGGCTGGCGGTGGCCCAGGGCTGTGGTCAGTAGCCCCAGGACCAGCTGCATCCCCCTCTGCCAGGGAAATGCTGTCTCTGGCCCCTTGGGCACAAGGATGGGCCATCCTGGCTGTCAGAGCCGGGGGACAGGCTGTTGCTGCTGGTTTTGGGGAGTCAGGAGGAGGCTTTGCTGCCCTAGGGCTTTCCTGAGCCTCCTGTCCCTGCACACCTCACCACCCCAGCAGGACGTGACAATTGTGGATGAAAAACGGTGCCACGGTCCTTAAACACGCCACGAGCTGGGATTCATGGGTGCTGCAGCGGCCTCTGCTAATGGGTTGAGTAACCTGGCTGTCACCTTTGGGAAAAACTGCAGCCCTTTTCCTTGTAAAATATCTATGTTGGTCTTTGCTTCACTGTGATGGATCTGCTGAGTCAAGAGTGGAAGCTCACGGCTGCCCAGCCCTCGCTTAGGGCCTTAACACCAAATATCCAAATGAAAACCTGGATTTGAACCCCAAATGCCAGAGGGGAGATCCGTGTGAGGGATTTGGGAGCCACCAAAGCTCACCCAGGAAGCAGGAGCCCCTCTCAGTTGGATTTCCTGAGCTGCCCTGCACCTGGACCTGCTGGAGATGGGTTGTGGTCCCACCCCTCTCCCATCTCCATCTGTCTCTGCTCTGTAGGAATGGACCTTTCGGCCAACCAGGACGAGGAGGGTGACCAGGAGACCTACCAGCTGGAGATCAACAAGGACACCAAGAAATGCGCCTTCCGGACCTACACCGGGAAGTACTGGACCCTCACCTCCAACGGGGGCATCCAGTCCACTGCCTCCACAAAGTGAGTCCCCTGTCCCCAGCAGCTCAGGGCGGTGCCTGGGCTTCAGAGAAGCCTCTGCATCTCCCAGGGGAATTCAAGGGGGATTTTCCAGCTTGGGTGCTCACCCCAAACGCTTCCCAGCAGAGGCAGTGCATTCCCAGGAAAGCCAGGGATGGGTCGGGGCTTGCCACCCACGATGTTCTGGAAGTCCCTGGGGCCACATAATCCTTCCTGGCCGGCTGGGGCTTTCGAAACTCTTTGCCCTGCAGTTCAACCCTGAGAGCCAGGCGGAAACCCCAAAAGTGCCTTTGGCTGCCTGCCTGCCTCCTGCCCGCGGGGCGAGGGCTTCCCAGTGGGATGGCCAGCACAACACAGTTCATCCTGCAAAAACAGATCGAACCAGGCTCTCCTGATCCAGCCGTGGCCCTTTCCAAGGCAGCAGGGTGGCAGTGGCAGGCTCCCCGTCCTTCACACCCTGCTGACTGCCCTCTCTGCCCATAGGAACGCGAGCTGCTACTTCGACATCGAGTGGTGCGACAAACGCATCACCCTGAAAGCTGCCAACGGCAAGTACGTGACAGCAAAGAAGAACGGGCAGCTGGCAGCCTCCATGGAGACAGCGGGTAAGGGACCCTTGGGGACCCCACACTGGGGCAGCAGGGAATGAAGAAAGTCCCCCCAGAGCCAGGCTCTTCTGCCAAATGATGCTCAGGCAATAAGTTCTCTTGGTGACTGTTTGTGCTGTGAGATGGGGGGCAGATGGGATGGGTGAGAAATGGCTGGGGGGCACAAGCCCTGCTCCTCACGCTGCCTGCCAGCTTCGGGGTCCGGCTCTGCCCTCCTGGCTGCTCTCACAGCCGCTGTCCCCTCGGCGCAGGTGAGACGGAGCATTTCGTGATGAAGCTGATCAACCGGCCCATCATCGTCCTGCGCGGTGAGCACGGCTTCATCGGCTGCCGCAAGGTCACCGGCACCCTGGACTCCAACCGCTCCTCCTACGACGTCTTCCAGCTGGAGTTCAACGACGGGGCCTACAACATCAAGGGTGAGTCCCTGGCGTGGCTGCGGGCGGGGGGGTGGCAGCTCCTTTGGGGTCCCTGGGGTGGCTCACGAGGCCACTGTGTCCCCTCTCCTGCAGATACCACTGGGAAGTACTGGATGGTGGGGAACGAGTCGTCCGTCACCAGCAGCAGCGACATCCCCGTGGACTTCTTTTTTGAGTTCTGCGACTATAACAAAGTGGCCATCAAAATCAATGGCAAATACCTGAAGGGCGACCACGCCGGGGTGCTCAAGGCATCGGCCGACACCATCGATGCCTCCACCCTCTGGGAATATTAATGCACTTTAGGGTACCTCCCGTTGCCAACTTCTCTTTCCCTTCCTGTCCTCTTTTCCTTTGGGTTCTGTTTCTCCTCTCTGTAACAGGATTTTCAGACTGGCTTGCCCTTCCCTCCTGCCATAGAGTTGGTGCGTTATGTGGGAGGTGGGTCTCCGTAAATCCCTGTAAGAACTGGAAAAGTGGTGGGGCTGCCTGCCTATAGCTTTGTAGAGGGGTCTGTCTCTATCCCCCCATCCCTGCCTCCCTCCAGGTTTGCTGGGCTTGGAAACGGCCGTATCCCCCTCCTGGCCCTGAGCATCACCTTAGGTAGTTTATTTTCATCTCCTCGATTTAAAAAAGGGAATAAGATCACCTCTGTGCTCACTTCTGCCATATCAGCACTGGCACAGCCTCAAACTGTGCTGCCAGTGTCCCCTGGAGCATCCGTCCTGTCCTGCCCTGCTCCAGCCAGGGCTGGAGCGATGGTGCTGGGCTCAGCTGGCTCCTCCCAGCCCGTCCCAGCAGCTTCTCTCCCCCCCTGGATTGTGCAGCAGGTTCATCCCTGCTGAGCTGTAAGAGGTGACCTTACATATCACAGCGTCCCTGGCGATGGGGCTGGCGTGTGCCAGCACATCCCTGTGCAAGGGCCAGCAAGCTGCCCCGCCCCAAACACCTGGAAATGATTCTTTAGGGTGATCCTGTCTGGAAAGCCTCAGCCTTTCATCTCATGGAGCCCCGTGCTCCTCCTGTCCCTCCACCCCTCCTTGTGCTTCTGGCTCTGGAGGAGCATCCCAGACCCTGATGGTGGGTCCAGCCTGCTCCGAGGCTGGTCCTGCTGCTGTCCCTGGAGGGGAGGGCGTGGGGGGACACAGAGCCAGCCCGTGCCAGGGTGGGGGCTTCATCCGGCCCATGTCTGGTGGGCTTCGGCCCCAGCAGGAGCCGGGCTGGCTGACGTGACCTCCCCGGGGCAGTGGCTGCAAGCATAAACTGCAGATTTTGGTTTACAGAATAGAAAAGTTCCTTAGCAAACTTTGCACAGTGATATTTGCTCAGTACCTTTGTTGTTTTTTTCTCTCTCGTAAAATACTGGAACAGTGAAGCGAATCACTGAACACCTAATGCTGAATTAGGAAGCGCCCGCTCCCGCGGGCACCCCGAGGGGGCAGCTCCCAGCCCCACCACCCCCAGGGCACCTGGGCTGGGCTCTCATGAATCGCAACCCTACTGGAAAAGGAAAAAAGAAAAAAAAGACCAAAACAGTATTTTTGTTAGTCTCTATTTATATATGCTCTCCATGGCACTGTGTGACCAGCTGTTGTCTGTACTAGGTCTGCATTAGAGTTTAACGCTGTCTGTAACGGGTGATGCTGCGTGTTCCTTAGGGTGTTGAAAGGCACTTTATCCTTTGGGGCCTTCCCAGGGCCGGTATCTGCTCCCTACAAACACACCAAGGAGCCTTTTCCCGCGTGGGCCCCCTCTGGAGAGGGGGAGTGCTGGTCCCACCCCACGCCAAGGGTGCTCTCGGCATCGCTGCCGTGCCAAACCAGGGCCGGTCCCTACTGCCGGAGGCCAGGCAGGGGCTCGTCAGCCTTAAAGCCATGAGGAGGGACTCCCCTCCACAGGAGCTTGGTGCTAAATTCAGCTGGGACAGCGAGTGGCTGTCCCCGGGCAGGGGGACACCTCCGGGCTGGGGTCCCTCGTGGATCCCGGCTGGGGCTCTACCTCGGCTCTGCGCTCACATCCAGGGGCTGCCCCTCGAAGGACCGAGTGTCTCGAAGCCCTGTGTGACCCTGTGACTCGACACACACTCTCGCTGGCCTTCGCCCCCTCCCCGTGTCGCCTCCTCCCCATCCCCGTCACGGTCCGAACCACGTAATTCCCGCTCCGGCTTCTCCCGTGTGACACTAGGTCAACATCTCTCCTGTTTCCTCTTATCGGGTGTCGTGACTCTCTGAAAACATCTCACTCTAAAAATTTAAGTTTTGGGTTTGTTTGTTTTTTCGTTTTTTTTTTTTTTGGGGTTTATTTTTTCTTTTTTTAATTATTATTATTATTTTTTTGTAAGTGCCATTTGTATAACTTAAAAAAAAAACAAAAACAGCTTCAAATGGAGAAAGATGAATTAAAAAATAAAACCTGCATTCGGATTCAAACTGGTGTGTGGTCTGTTGTGGATGCAACGGCCTTTTAATGAGGCAAGGACCTGAGTGTGGAGATTTGGGGTGGTGGAGCCTTCGTCTGACGAAAGTTGAGCTGGTTCCAGAGGGTTGAGGAGATGGTGGGAAGGGAACGGTGACCAAGAGGCTCCAAAGAAGTTTAAAGCCAAAGCCAGCTGGAGGCTGGGGCGCCCCTGGAGATGCTCAGAGCAGCCTGAAGCTGTTGAGCCCATGGGCACCTGGGGATGGGTGACCCAGGGACGGGTCAGGACCACCTCATCTGCAAACCAGCTCTGCTGCCTTGCAGCCAGGAGCAAAGCTGGGCCCCCACCGAGCTTTTTCTCTTGATCCAGGTGTTTCACCTCCATAGGATGGCCCAGATGGGAGGGAAGAGCACTGGGATGGGGGGTTTGGGTACATGGGTGGGGGTCAGCAATCAGCCTCCTTTACTTGGGGATGTGGAAAAGGGCAAGATGAAGGGCTAAAGCAGGAAGGAAAGCCCAGCCCAAGCCATGTCCTGCCAAAGGAGCCTAGATGTGCCCCCAGCCCTCCTGAGACAGCTGAAACCAGCCCTGAAGCTCAACCAGCAGCACCTCCAGCATCTGCACCGAGAGCAGCCAGAGCTTCCCTGCCCCTCACCACCACAGCCCCACCGGGCACCAACAGGCTCCTGTTTGCCTTGAAAAATGTGAAGGTGATTGGAAAAAGCAAAGTTTGGGACAAGGGGGGGCTGCCCAGCTCCCCCCAAGCACAGATCCCAGGGGGAAAGGGGGAGGGCATTGCTTAGAGGGACCTTCACCATCAGATGGGGGGGTTGAGCCCTGCAAGGGTCAAAGGAAGGAAGGAAGGAAGGAAGGATGTTCGGTCCTGACTACAAACAGGGAGAAGTCAGGGCAGTGCAGGAAATGCTGAGCAGCTCCGATGGCCACGCTGTGACATCTGGGTGTGCACGAGCAAACCCGACTGTGACACCCAGCCAGGGGAGGAGGCAGCTCTGCCAGTGGGTGCCCAGCCAGGGCAGGGGCTCTGGAGCTGCAGGAAGGACTCTCACCCTTCCCCTCTCCCCTAGCTGCCATCACACATTTCCTTCCCTCCCCTCGAGGCTGGACTCTGCATTTACCATCATTCACCACCGCTCCAGCAAGAGGGGAAATCCCCTCAGCCTTCCCCCTCATCCTGGTTTCCATTTAAAGGAGCAACTTGAAACCATTTTCTATCCCCTCCAATTTTTCCTTGGGAGCACACGGAACAGGTTAAGCTGTTCCAGGAGGCTCAAATGGGTTTTTGCCTTGGATCTGGGGACTTTCCACTGGCACAGGCTGGGATCTGGCCCCACTCCCTGGCATTGCCCCAGCACCAGGCTGGCACAGGCAGGATGGGAGGACAAGGTTTTGGCTGTAAGGAAAGCACACAGGTGAAAGCCAGAGTGCACAAATTTATTTACAAAAATTCAAATTACAATATAATACAGGAACTTTTTACACAGAGAATATTAGAACTGTTTACTACCAGAATGTAAAGAAAAATATTTTTTGGTTTTTTCTCCTTTTTTTTTTTTTTTAATAAACCACCTATTTATTTTCAGCTATTGTTATACAAAGTTGCAGAACATGCACATCTTTACAGGTGTTTTTTTTTTTTTTCTTTTAATACAACGTTTTGCTAAGTGCAAATACTAAGTTTCTCTCTCCACCTTTAAGGCAAGTAAATGGGACACTGCAATTAGCTGTAAGAAGTACCTGTTATGGGATCAGCCTGGGCACAGCAACCTCCTCGTTGCCTTCAAAACCTTTAAACAAGTGGTTCCAAAGGCTGTGGGGCAGGAGGGAAAGTGGGATGCAGGAGTCAGAGACAAGGTCAAGGCTGGATTGGGTGGCTCAATAAGTTTTGGGCTTTTTTTCTTTTCTTTTTTTTTTTTAATAGATCAACACAGATTCAGAAACAACTTGAGATCTCCTGGGTTAGAGGGGGGAAGCAGCCATGTGCTCGGGCTGCAAGTTTTTGGTGCAATGGGTGCTTCCTCGGCGAGAGGAGCAGTGCTGGGTGTGCTGGGCATGGGGCACCTGCACAGCACAGACCAGGCACTGATTTATCCTCTCCTGGACACAAATAAGCCCTTGGCTTTGGCAGGGGACACAGGGAACCCTCTCCTCCCTTTGCATCCTCCAGGACCACGACGGCTGTGCCGGGGCAGCGGGGACCCCGACGGGCCACAGCCACCAACCCCCCCCACTGCCTCTCCTCCAGCCCCTCTGCTCCACATCCACATTCCCTCTGCCACGGCTCGCTGCTCCATGCCCACACATCCCCGGACACGCACAAAAAGATGGGACTGGACCACCATTTTTTGCTGGATGACCATCCTTTTCCCTTCATAGTTTGGGCCACTGATTCAGCAGCTGAGCTGTGCCCCCCCTGCACTGCCTGACCCTTCCTGCACCCAGCGGGAAGGACAAATGCCTTGGAGAGCCTGGAGGGCTCATCCAAACCAGCCCTCGAGCCCAGAAAACCTCAGCTATTAAACAAACTATTTCCTTTCCACAAGGGAAGCCACCACTGCTTCTTCTGACCTGGGTCTGTTTTCTCAGCACCTGCTGTGACAAAGCCCTCCCTCCCCAAATCCAACGGGATTCCTGCTCCTGGCTGCCGCAGCAATCAGTCGGTACAAGGCAGGATTAAACCTGGTCAAAGCCCAGCAGAGCAGCAAGTGATAAAAGCTCCTGCAGCCCCCAGACTGCTGCCAGGAATAAACTAATTCAAAATAGAAAATTCCAGCAGCAAGGGAATAGCAGTTGGTTATTAATGCTTGAGAGGCCAGAGGAGCCAGAGCGCTCCGCAGGGAACGTTCGACCCACAGGCAACGGGAAAAACACTCAGCTCAGAAAGGCATGGAAGTCCTCCTGTCTGGGAGACCTTCCTGGGGACAAGAGTCCCCAAATGCTGTCCCAGGCTCCTGTGCAGGAGCATCCCACCGACACCCCGTGTCCAGCTCCCTGCACGCCCGAGGGGATCTGGGGTCCTGGAATGCTGCACGTGGGGCTTTGGCAGAAACTGTGAGGTGGAGACAGGGAATTTTACCTGAAAAAACAAATAAACCCACAAAACACCTGGATGCCGAAATACAGGGGGGAATAACAGGAGGGGAAATGCACCCAGAGAGTTCCCAGCAGGACAGAACAGTAACAAGGCCAGAATAAAACATTTGGAGAACAACAGCACAACTTGGCTGCTAAAAGCCAGCCCAACATTCCTGGGAAGAGGGTTTTTTTCCACTCTAACCATTTTCTTTTCTAGATGGGGCCTGTACCAGACAGGACAGCCAAGGGCTGTGGAGAAAGGGCTTTGTGCCACCCTCCTCCCACAGCCCAGCACAGCATCCCCCACTTCTCACAAGGAAGTTTTGCTTTTCCCTCACTTCCTAAGCCCAGCAATACTCAGGTTTAACTTTTAACACGCTTTTTCAAAGCCAATTAGGCTGACACACACATTTTCATGAGTTATTTGGGGCTGTGGAAGCAGCCAGCTTCCTGCAGCATGAGGCTACAGCTGCCCATTGGGCTGTGAAGGTTTGGGTATGGGGGCTCCCAGCTCGCTGCAGCTACGGGGAACATTCCCAATTTTCCTACCACAGGACACATCACTGCCTACACGTCTATCTGGGTGTTCCCCAGGCAGTTTTTGCAATAAAGGGCACAGCTCTGGCTCCAGGTGGTTCCAGCAGCTGCCTGAGCACTGCTGCCAGTAGCTGGGGGAGGTTTGGGACGAGAACGACAAAGCAAAGGCCACATTTCAGAAGCTGAGGGGCACACACCTCCAGGGGGAAAAACTGAGCCCTTCAAGGGGCCAGTTCAGTCCAGCCAAAGAACTGGGTGCCCAAATCTCCTGCCACTTCCTAACACCCCCTTAACAGAGCATGGCTCTGCGCTTCCTACCAAGACCTCAGCAACGGGATGGTTGCTGCAGCCCCTCGCTCTGCTTGGAGAGTGAGGAGCACTAAAAGTGCTACATTGACTTGCTTTTGCACAATTTATTTCTGCTGGGAGGTGCCAGCAGGATACAGGGATCCTGGAGAACACAGAAACCCCAGCTCTGTGCCTCTCCACAGGCAGGAGGCCGGGGCAGCTGCCTCCTGTCACCTCATTTCTGAGGGTCTCACGCTTACTCGGATGCCAAGCGTCTCCTCCCTTCCCCCTAGACTCACTTTGCTGCTTTGGCCAGCAGGAAGGCAGGATTTTTGGAAATTCCCCAAGGAGCGGCTGTATCCCTGCGTTCCACCAAGTCTCACTTTTCCTCCCAACAGCTGCCTGAACAGGCTTTGCCAAAACAAAACATCTGGGTGCCCAGCACAGGGGGGAATTCCAGCCTGGGAAATGTAGCACCAAAGCCTGTCGCAGCACAGGTTGAAATGTTGGATCGCAAAGGTTTGGAGAAGCCCTAGAGAGGGTGCAGTGCAGGGACACGGAGTCCCCTGGCTGCTGCCTAAACCCCAGGGGGGCTGCAGTGGGGAGGGGGTGACGTTGTGGGGTGGCTTTGCCCTGTGGTGACTCCGCCAAGCGCTGCTGGGGCGGGTCAGAACCGGTGCCGGGGCTGAGGGCCGAAGTGCATAGGCAGGTTGTGCTCCAGCTGCACGTTGATCTGGGGAAAGTCAAAGTTCACCCTCATGTTGGGCAGCGGGGGCACGTAGGGAGCGGGGATGGGGCCGATGTTGAGGGGGATGTTGTTGTACATGGGGCGCACGGGGGGCAGAGGGAACGGGGGGTGCACGAAGGGGTACGGGGGCATCCGGGGCTGGTGGAAGTTCTGAGGAACCGGCCTGGGGATGACTTCGATCCTCTGGATTTTCTCCACGGGCTTTTCCACGGGAGGGCCGATGCGCTTGAAGCTGTTCTCTGCGCAGGGAGGAGAGCAAGGAACAGTCACCCCACAAACAAAACTCCCCGAGCTCAGTCCCTGGTCTGACATTTGCCATCGGAATTCCCCATTCCCAGCACATTCCAGAGCATCGCTGCTGGCCCTTCCCTTGCTCCAGGAGCCACAGAGAGCAGCACGAGCTCTCCAGGCTGGCTCCTTTCACCAACATCAGCCCACAGAGGGGGAACATTTCCTTCTGTGGGATGTGGGACAGCCCCTGTGCCCCCATGACACAGCTCAGAGGTTTTGCTGCCCCTCAGCTGCTTTGCCAAGCACAGATATCCACAACACTGGTGCCACACGAGAGCTGGACACAAATCTTGTGCTTGCTCACAAGATAAACCTCACCAGCAAAAGTCTGCAGGCAAGAGCACTTCAAAACCAGACCAGTTCCCAGGAGGAACAGAATCCAGCGAAGGCCCAGAGACCCATCAGTAGCTGGGAGCCTTGTGCTGTCCCATCATCCACCCTCAGCCTGATTCTGACTGCAACTTACCCCCATTCTTCTTCCTCTGCTCCTCTTCAGCCTCCTTCTGAATCTCATGGATTATCTTCTCATCATCTTCCTAGAAATTAAGGAACACCAAAATCAGTGGAATAATTCCTGCTGCAGCAGCCTTCTGTTCTCTCAGTGCTGCTCTTCTTTTCAGCACGCTTTCACGGGGAAAACCAAAAAAAGACAAATTTGGCTGAATTGTCCTCGTTTGGAGCTGGCCTAGATTTACCCAAAAGCAAAGCTGTGGCAGGGGAACTGCAGCAGCACGAGTAACCTGCACTCTATGGAGTATGACCAAGATGCTGGATCAGCTTTCCAGGGAGATCAGCACTAAAATTCATTGACTTGATGGAAACCAGAGAGCTTGCGACCCAGCTCCACCCCTCTGAAGAGCTGTTAATCTTTTAAATGGCAAGAGTCTATTAAATATTTACATTATCCTAGCACTTGTAGAGTTTTTGGCCCAACAGCTGGAATTAACACAACTTAAATCCTGGCTCTAGTAGCTAAATGGTGCCATTTAGATCTTATCTGTAACTCTGAGAAGGGCATAAATCGAAATATGTTTCTTTAATGTCTGTCTAGAGGTTATAGCAAGAATATTCAGGGCTGCTGCTCACTGAGAACACAAGGACAAGCCAGAAATTGAAATTGTCCTTCTGCCTCTCATCAGCTTCAGTTCTCTTAACTCAAAGGAGCATCACTGAGATGCAATGACACAATGAAGCCTCAGGTGAGTTTCTGCATGTCTGTGGGGATGAAACCAAACCTGGAGATGTCAGGGAGAGCAGCTAAACCCTCAGGAGAATGTTTGGGACCACAAGCCCCAAGTACCCCACAAGGCACAAGACTCTCTTTGTTTTAGTCACCCTAATTTCAGTACTGCCAAAACACATACATTTCTTCCTGAACACTCTTAATGTGAAAAATATCCCTTATTTTGAAGAGTGCTCTGCAACTAAATCCAAGATATGCTTCATGCATGCAGCTACACTGAAGCGATTTTAAGCTCCCCAGTCCCCAGCTGACAGTCCCGCAGTACAGCCTGGGAAGCTTGTGGAGAAGGCCCCTCCTCCACCACAGCTAAGGTTTCCCTGGGAGACTGAAGTTATATTAATGTGCAGAAAGCAAAAAACTCAGTACTTCCCTCCCTTTTATTATTCTGTGAGTCAATGGTTAAAATTAAGACTTTCCAGGACATGCCTTTTTTTTTTTCTTTCCCAAGCAGGCTGCTTGCATGGGCTGTTAATTACAGCCTATCTATCTCCATAAAAGCTGTTGAAGAATGGCTCTTCTGAGCCTATATGGAATGCCTAACTGACTCCCAAGTATCTGCTTTCCTAGCTGGAAAACCACCTGGGCATGCTCCACAGGCAACCAAACATCCCTTGCTCTTTTGCTGCCCTAGCAGCGCTCTCAAACCTTGTTTCAAGCTTTAAGATTTCTTTTTTTTTCCTTCTCAGACTAGTTTTTTTGCAATGCTGTTGAGAATGGACACAGCCACCACTCCCATTTTATTGCCACTTACTGGAGAAGACGCACCTGAAGGTTTATGTGACAAGAAATTTAAACTCAGGTGAGCAAGATCACCCAGCATCTCCTTTCCTCACACAAAGGATAAACATCACCTCAAAGCCTAGAAATGTGCATTTTAACTTAACAAAATGCTTTTACTTTAGTCTAAGTCTGTGATTACAGAGTAAACTCTTCCCTGTGAGGGTGGGGAGGCCCTGGCACAGGCTGCCCAGAGCAGCTGTGGGTGCCCTTGGATCCCTGGAAGTGTCCAAGGCCAGGTTGGATGGGGCTTGGAGCAACCTGGGATAGTGGAAGGTGTCCCTGCTCATGGCAGGAGGTGGAACTGGATGATCTTTAAAGCCCTTTGCAACAAAAATCTATGATTAACCCTGTGAAATGGTGCTTCCCAGGGACACCCCCTTCCTGTCACCACTCCCGATGCTGCAGCTCCGGTCAGTCCTGCAGAAAATGGGACACATCAAAGACAGCTTTACCAGACCCTTCTGTAGCCAGGGCTGCTGCAGCCTCCCAGTTTAAACTGCAGCTGACCTCCCTCTAATGGGGCTGGACACATCCATCTGCCCCGGGGCTGGAGCCAGCTGCACTCGCCCAAGGTGGTGCTGGATTCGATTACTGCGGCTCCCAGAGCGCCCAGGGAAACAGGGAACAGCAAACCCCATCTGCCAGACCCCCCAACTGACCCCTAGAGCTCCCCAGGACAGCATAAAACACATCCCCCCGAAGTGCAGCAGCCACAGATCCCCAGTCAGCTCCAGCCCCTTGGGGGTTCCAAGAGGGGCAGAGCTTGCAGCACACCCTGGATGCAAAAACCTGCCAGGAACAGACCTGGATCAGGACGACGAGTTCCTGACTAATTCTGAAACCACAAATCACAGCAGAGTCACAACAAACACATCTCCAAGAACAGAACTTATCAGCCCTGTTGCTTCTCTGCTGATAAAAGTGTATTTTCCCATTGGAAGGTTAAGAAGTGCTTGCACTTAATCCCACATACCAAGACTTAGCTTGGAATTTTTTTTTTTTTTTGCACCAGTATTTCTGAAAGACTGGCATCCATTAATATCAGAAGAACAAAAAAATACACTGCACAACAAGCACCTTCCTATTTAAGAGGCTGACATTAAATTTGGCAAGTGATGAATACACAGCACAGTTCAATACCTGCAGTATTTAGGAAAGATCCACATCCCAGATGGAACAAAAGAATTGATGATATGTAAACAGCAAGGTAATTTTAGGATGTTCTGAAAGAAAGCTGATGCCACAAGTTCTGCCTAATACATATTGTGCAGGTCAGAATTTAAAAAAAAACAAAACAAAAAACAACAAACAAGTCCTGGTGCTATTTTAGTGAATCTTGCAAAACACTTCTAATTCTTTGGAAGCAAAGGCTGTTTTTTGATACCACAGTAATTAGAGAGATGACAGATTCATCGAGGGGTAAAGCACCCACACCAAAAATTAAGATTTCATTAGCACACTTATGGCTGGTTTTGTGGTGAGAAACCTTTTAACATCACATGGGGTGGAGGCTGCAGAAGGATTTCAAAAGCTTCTTGTGTCCGTTTCCCTGAGCGGGTTCGAGTCCCTTAATAAAGGATTAGATTATAATTTTAATGGCCTGTTCACAGGCTGTGTGGATTGAAGGCATTTATCTTGTCAAGTTAACAGTCATCTTCCTGTCAGCTGCCTTGCCTACAGCAAGACAAAAAAAAAAAAAGAAAAAAAGAAGAAAAAAGCAAAAAGCAACCCCCCGATGCCGGGAGGGTCTCGGCACTGGGCAGTTTTTTTGTGCAAAGATGTAACTTGGCTTTTCTGCCAGAGAGGAAATGCAGGGCAATGCTGCAACGTGGCCCTGCCCCACACTCTGCTGCATCACGGGAGAAGGGAGGTGGCCAAGAGGAAAATGCAAAGGATCTCTGAGATGCATTCACCCTCTTTATCTGCAGAAAGCAGACGTGGTCATTAGCAGCAGCTGCGTTTTCAAGTGACAAAACAGGACCAAGCTTTGCCCCAGACCCAGCAGCAGGATGCTCTGTGCAGGAGCCATCCCCTCCCATAGCCGAGGAGAACCAGCGCTCATCCCTGGCCGGGGTGGGAGCCTGCCCCTGCCATCCCCCACCTGGGAAAGGATCTCAGCATGGAGGAGGCTTTTCCTTTCAGCCCTCTCCCATTGAGCCCAGGGAATGCGGCGAGCACGGAGCCAATCACAGCAGAAAGGATGGCTCGGTCTGGGGATGGATTAGCCCAAGAGCGGCGCTGGGTTGCTAAGAGAGGCACCTTTTCATGGCAGGGAGGCCTGTTCCAACAATGCTGCTGCAGAGGAGCCTCATCCAGCACCCACACAGGGCCCTGCCACAAGCAGAAAGAGCTGCTGGAGCAACAAACTGCCCTTGGGAACGAGAAAATACAGCAGCAAAGGAGATAAAAGCTCAGCAAGTCACACAGAGACAACCTCCCCCCAAATAAAACCTCCTCTGCCCAGAACAAAAGTGCCATCCAGGGAGCTTTTGAAAGCTCTGTTTTTATCTCCTGTGCTTCTCGTTATCTTTAATTATTAAGTGTCACCGGGAAGCGGCTGCCGCCTCCTGAAAGAGGGAAAACAAGAGTCCTGGTGACTATTTCTGGGCTCCGCAACCCCTCCCCTACTTTAGAAAGTGCTTCACCACTGCTGCCTCCCCCTTTCTGCCTCTTTACTGCTTTCTTTTTTCCACGTACGTGTGGCCGCAGCCGTTCCTAATAAACTTGAAATGATTTTTCACGACGGAGGCTTCCAAAGGACTAAGGGGTTTTGTTTCAAATCATTCCCAGATCAGCTGCGGAGAGCCTGAGCAAGAACAGGCATCGGCTGTCTCCGGCGTGCTCCTCCATGCAGCAGGAAGCAGGGATAAAAGCAGGCTGTGTTGTAACTGGAACAGGGCATCCGCAGTGCTGCAGGAAAAGGGGGGCCGGCATGGGGACGAGGCACACGCCGGCGTTCAAGAAGCGTGGAGTTATTTTAGCAACAGGCATTCCGTATCGATGGCTCTCTGTGCATTCCCTGGATTAACCATGTGCTTATGATTGAGGCATTTTATAGCAGTTAAAAAAACCCCAAGCCCACCACAAACCCCACATCCTAAATTTAGGGGAGCTTTCCCCCCCCGCCTTCCAAATCTTAAAGGCAGCACTGTGCACTTCATGCATTTCCTTGATGCATTTGAAGTTTTACACAGCCTTCTCTCAACATCATCTTTTTATAACACCAGAAGGAGGGATAATTGCAAACACCTCATGATGATTAGTCTTCTGCTTTGAACTTTAACAATGGGCCTTTGGGAGGGTTTTAAGAGTTTACTGAAAACATCTTAAAACTTTAAAGCCAAAAAAAGCCTCTGTGCAATATTACTGATAGCCCAAAGATGAGTTATTAAATTCAAAATAATACAGTCAAGAGCAGAACCTGGTTTACCAAGCAGCCAGAATGCATCCTGGGATTTGTAAAAACTGGATGAAATGCACACAAGCAGCCTTAGGTTTGCTACAGATATTTAGAAATCAGGGCAAACACAGCCCCTGCATCCCAGAGCCAATTCACAGAGTCATAAAGTGTCCTGAGTTGGGAGGGACCCACAAGGATCAGCCAGTCCAGCTCCTGGCCCTACACAGGACACCCAACAATCCCGCCCTGTGCTTGAGAGCGTTGTCCAAACGCTCCTGGAGCTCTGGCAGCTTTGGGGCCGTGCCCATTCCCTGGGGAGCCTGTTCAGTGCCCAGCCACCCTCTGGGGGAAGAACCTTTTCCTGGTATCCAACCTAAACCTCCCTGACACAGCTCCGACTGTTCCTTTGGGTCCTGTCCCTGCTCACAGGGAGCAGAGATTGGAGCCCCCCTGCGCTGCCCCTCGGGAGGAGCTGCAGCCCCGATGGGTCTCCCCTCAGCCTCCCCTTCTCCAGCTCAACCCCAGCAGCCTCAATCCCTCCTCATACAGCTTCCCCTCACGGCCCTCCACCATCTCTCCTCTGGCTGCTTTCTAACAGCTTTATTCCCGCTGCTCCTTCCCGAGCTTTGTCTCTGGCAATGTTGCATCAGCCCCTCCTGCAGAGCAGAGCCAGAGCCCGCACGGACTGTGGGACACGAGGACTTTTGGCCAAGCAGCTTCCTGGGAAGGGCTCCTGGCACCTCCTACAGGGGTGCAGGGCACCAATTAGCTCCAGAAGAAATGCGGGGATTAAACGATTCCTGCCTGGCCCCCCTGGAAGCTGCTCACCACAGCCCGGCTGCAGCTTGTCTCAGAGCCAGTAAATATTGCACCGATACTTTAAAATCAGACTCCAGCCTGATTACAGCTTAGGGACAAGATTTTAACTAACCTTTAATTATGGGAAATTTTGAAGCCTCTGCTTTACTCTCTCAAGATCATTTGAGACAAAGACTAACAGATGCTGCCATTCCTAGAGGACTGTCTTTAATTTGTTTTTAACCCAAGCTAATGAATAGGTTTACTTATACTTTCACAAGAATTGTTTCAGACTCGGAAAACATTAAACATTTGGAAAAGAACAAAGGTTCCCTATTTTAAAGAAACCTGAATTTTGCTGTAAATAATAGGGATTTAGACTCAAACCAGATCCTTCAAAGGTCATGCCTTGGATGGATGTTATCCCTGGCAAAGGACAGAACACTACTGATGCAATGGTCATTTGCTCTTTCAAATCTCCATGTCAAGACACAAATTCCGTTTCCCTCTTTACATCTACCAGGGTAACTCCTGTTTCCATGTCCCACACGAGAGCACAGATCACCCTGGAGGGGTGGGGTTGGTGTCCCCAAGCCCCTTAGGAGGGAGAACCATGCACACAGGTACCCACCACCACTGCAGCTTCAAGCCAACAGTTGAGTTTTGCGTTACTCTTCTCACTGCAGCAAGGTCAGTCACCCAGCTTCACCTCCCCAGCCCACCAGCACTCCATCATCCAAAAAAGAATTAAATAATAAAAGAGCAGGCAGTGCCAGCTCTGTGCTGACAGTGGGAAATTTTTCTTTGCCACAACATTGGTTAATTAGAGAGGTGGAAAGGGCCTGGTGACAGTGGCCTCTTTGTGCTGCTTATTTATTTATTTATTTGAAAGTACAGTATGAGCTTTTTTGAGAGGCCTCATGTTTTCTCTGGCTCTGAACAAATGCCATCCCCCAGCACAATCAGCAGCCTGACGGGAACAACGGATGCCAGCGCTGCCGAGCCCTGAATTGCATCCTGCTGGAAAATGGGGAGGAGTGGGACAGGAATCCAAGAAACTCAGAACCAGGTGTCGGAAACGCTACAGGGGTGCCTGCAAGGAGGTGTCTGTGTGTAGTTTAACAGCTCACATTGACAGGATAATTCAGGGAATAAAAGCAGGCAAGCAGAAGATTTGGAAGCTTATTCTGGTTGTGACACTGCTGGGAGATCCCCAAGAGCCTGGAGGTAGAAGGGAGAGATTTAGAGTGGCTTTTCCCTGGCTCTGTGCAGATGCAGGATTGTGCACATTCCCTGCAGACAGGGGGGCTGGGAGCAGCCTGGAAAGCTGCAGAGACCCAAGACAAAGAACCACTAGGAAAAAGGAAGTTCAGGCAAGCACTGGGAAGGCAGATCCACATTCATGTTGGTCTACGGCTTTGCTAAAGTCAGGAAATTCAACTCCTGCTCCTTCCAACACTCCTGGATTTACAGTATTGAAGACTTCTATT
This sequence comes from Callaeas wilsoni, assembly GCA_013398955.1. Lineage (NCBI taxonomy): Eukaryota > Metazoa > Chordata > Aves > Passeriformes > Callaeidae > Callaeas > Callaeas wilsoni. The sequence goes on from VWPU01013447.1 coordinate 23,986, forward strand.
TACAGAGACTTACTTGCAGCAGCAAGTTTTCCCAAGCCTGTCACAGATACGAGCTGTATTAAATTACTACAGCTTCTCTCACAGCTCTCTCCACCTTTCAGCTCTCCCTCTGCAGCTGTTGACAGCAGCCCTGAGAATGGACCCAGCTACAGCTCTGGGCTTGCAGGCAGTTTTCTGATGGGTCAATCTCTGTGACGGGGTTCACAGCCAGCAGTCAGATGATCTGGGCACCAAAATCACAATCCCCTTTGCCTCCAGATGCCAAGCCATGCCAACACCATCTTAGCTGCAAAAGTAGGAATGAGTCCCAATAATCCCAATGCTGGCTACTCTGCCTGCTGCCAGAACTTGCTCCCCACCAGCTTCTTCCACAAGCCTCGCTCTCCTGAACAGCACTCAGAGCACTTCCAGCCAAAGCCCTTGTCTGACAGGAGCTGATTTTCCCTAAAAACACCACCAGCTCCTTTCCAAGCTGCGGTCAGATGTGACTCTGTGCTGTTGCAGGATCCCAGTGTGGTTTTTTAGCTGCCTTGGGAAAGGAAAAAAGTTGTGCTGGCTAAAACCATTTTCCCCCGGCGGAATGTGTGTATTTCAAAGCGCCGGTGTGGACGGTGATTGAAACTGGGGTGAGAATCATTCACAAAAATCCTTCGTTACTTACTGTGGGGTCTGTCCAGAGGGAGCACTTGGCACAGTCCTGGCAGGGTGCCCCAGGAGAGCGGGGGTGCTGGCAGAAGTGGTCGTAGCCGTTGATGGCAGCCCGGCAGAGGTAGCACATCTGGGCGCCGCAGCGGCACGACATGCGGTTACAGCCCTCCGACTTAATCAGGCCCGTCCCACACTTGTGGCATTTCCTAATCCGGGCAGCTGTCATCTTCTCCTCTCTGCAAGACGAGGGAGAATTAGCAAAGGGGTGTTTGCACTCACCAGCCTGTGGTAAAATTGCTGTTACACCACCCCAGCGAGGCTTTAACCCCCTCCTCTGTCCTCCAACTCCATCCCCAAGTCCACCGCTGTTCCAAGGAGGTCTGGGCTCAGCTCCACTTGGAGCCAGCCCATTACAACTCAAGAACAGAATAAGTGAAAAAAAGTCAATCACTGGCTGCATGCTGCAGCCCTGATCCTGGTTTCCATGAGAGCCAAAGCACCAGGCTCTGGCTTGGGAGGAATCTGAGATGCAAGTTCAAGGGCCAAAGGGCACATGGACACTTGGGTTGGCTGGAGGAAAACACAGCCAAGGAGATAAAGTTCAGGAAAAGCAAACACTTGGCTGTCACCTCTAGCTTTTATGTTTGCCTGTTGCTCTGGCTACAAAGTTGCCACGACCGTATATTTCTTTTCCAAGCCTGGCTGCTATGCTCCAGATTTACTTAGTGTTTGTTAAATTTAAATCAGTAACTGAAAAATAATCACATTTCCCCACAGAGGCTTTCTCTTTTCCCTAAGATTCCCTACATACATTTTCCAGAAGCTATTGCTTTAGGTTTAAGAGATGAGTTTTCATCTAACAGAGCACAAGTGGGAATCCAGGACAAAGCTCAATCCTTGTTCTCGAGAGACACCCTGGCAGCGACACACGCTCCAGCGCAGGCTCAGCTCACAGCGAGACTATTTTGGCACAGAAACGAAGAAAGGCTTGGTCATTTAATTAAAAGACTTAAGAATATAAATTGTCATCCTGAGGGCCAATTTTCTGACCGCTGGAGATCACGTTACACTTTAATTCACAACCTAGAAGTGAAATTTGATGACAGCAGAGCAAAGCCAGCATGTTTTCATGGAGGGAAGCACAATTCTCCTGACACTGGGGAAGGATCATCCTTCGCCAGGCATCTCCACCCAGCTGCTTCAGTGCATCTGCAAAGTTAACATATGTTTGGGAGATGGCAGGGAGGTATTTTTGAGGACCACAGCAGCGACCCAGGCTACAGCACAACCCCACAAACTGCTCCATCAGCACAAGCAGAGGAGCAGGGAATGGTGAGGTGGGAACTTCCCGGCCTTGCAGACACTCAAGGTTCTCACACAGTTATACCCAGCGTGACCTGCACCCAGGCATGTGGAGATATGCTAAGAATAAACACAAAAACCCAACTTGAGAGTGACTTTCCTCAGAGCTGCAGCTGCTCTTCCCTCTGCCACTCAACAGGATGCTGTCGATGCAGATTTTTTTTTTTTGGAAACTTTGAGCAAGGCAGGAAGTTTAGCCTGAACTCCAGCTGGGCTTCCCTTTCCTTACGCAGGGATTCAAAAGGAAGTTTTTATTGTATCAGGCAGTTAGACTCATCTATCCACAGACACAATCTGCTGAAGGTTTTGAAACGGGTATTTTTTTCCTTATTAGGGACATGACAACTCGTTCCTCCTCCCTCTCATCCCTTTTTCCTACAGGGAAAGGATCAGCAGAGAAAAAGTCATATCGAATCTGTAAAGACTTTGTTCTGAATTATGGACTGTGGGATGAGCAAGCAACAGTCATTCAAATCCCAGTGGTGGAGCTTTCCAACCCTTACTCATGCCAGACAGACTCTAAATCAGAGAGGAAGGGATTGGGCAATGTGGGCAAGTCCCACTTGGCTGCACCAGACATTTAGCTCCATGGATGAAAATTCCCTTGTTTCCTAAAGGCAGAGGATTTTGTCATTTACTGTAGATAAGAGAGAAATCAAACTGCAAAAGATTTTAGGGTAACAGTCAGGATTTACATCTGCATATTTCAAAATGGGACTGCACTTTGTAACAATTCCTACAAACTGCTTAAAAACAGGCACAAGCTTCAGGAGGAAAACACATCCTCTCCCACAAAGCAGCAGCTGAGCAAACAATGCAGGTCTCCACTCCAGATTTTCGAAGGGTAATGATGACCTACTGTGACTCAATCCACTCCTCTGCCTTAGCACACCACCTCCCTTCTCCCCCCAGCAATGCTAATGGGGGTTTCTCACCTCGGAGAAGGACCAGGTGCCAGCCTGCAGACACTGGGCCAGCCAGAGGAGCAGGCTGGGCTGGTGACAACTTTCCCACGTTCTCAAATTACCAGCTGGCTCTGCTGCCAAGTATCTTTCACAGACAGAAATCCCATCCTGGGAGCCGTCTGACCCCAGAGCTCTGCCATGCCCAGGACCTTCCTGGGCAAGGTAGTGACACCCAGCAGAAACTGAGAGCCAGTGTACTGTGACTCCCAGTTCATCCAGCTCCCTGCTTTCCCCTGGCTGTGGAGTTCCCCTTACATGGATGTCCTGTACTTGATGTCATCCTTCTCAGCCAGCTGCTCGCAGGTGAGGTTCATGTGCTCCTTCCACAGCCCCTGGCACTTCCGACATGTTTCCTGAGGAGGATAACAAACATTAAAGGAAGAAACAAAAGGCCCAGCACACCACTAACAGCTTTAAGAAGTGTAAAAATTCCTCCCTCAAGCTGCAGGTTTCTCAGGTGAGGGTGGGGCTGGCAGGATGGTACAGTGGTCTGCAGGTTTGTCCTCCACTAGAGAGCAAAGGCCACAGATAACGGGAGCCAAAGGTCTTCCTCTGTTTCCTCACCAGAATCCTTCACCTTCACATAAAGGGCTTCTAATTTCACAGGCAATGGAAACCTTGCAGCTACATCAAAACCTCAGCTTCACCAGGCACACAAGCAAATATATATACATAGTTTTGTAAAATTTAACAAAATAAATGATTGAACAGCTGAAAAACGCAGAATGTGGACAAACATCCACAAAACCAAGGTGGAATATGAACAAATATTTACAAATTTAACCAGAATAGCTGGACTAAACTTAAAGCAAGTGGCTGAACTCTCTTTTTCTTGCAAACTCTTTAGCAACAAGGCTCTAATCCAGGACTGGTACAGCTGCATGGAGCAGGATTGCTGTGGAGGCACAACTGGGAAGGGAGCTTGGAGCAACACTGGAGCAACAGTTGGCTGGCGAAGAAACCCGATTTTGTTTTGGGTCAAACAAGATATTTTCCTTTAATTTGAGGAAGATTAAAAAACATCCAGATGAAACTTGAAAAAAGTACACATTTTATGATCCAACTGTTTCATCTTCAGGACGGCTGGATCCAACCTTCCCCCTGGCAGGAAAACCCATCTGGCTATGCAGCATCCTCTTCCCCTGCACACCAGAAAAGGTCCCAAAAGAGCTTTGCCCAGCCCTGATCTCACTATCTGCAAAATACAACCACTGCAGAGACAGATCTTACTTGATTGCATTACCTTCATTTTATTTTAATGAAGAAATTGGACGTTTATGTGAGATATGAAAGAAGAAAATGCTTCAAGACACACGTAGGCAGCAACAACTCTTTTGATCGTGAATCAGACAAACAGGATGAAGTCCAAAGCTTCCAAGGAAGCCACCCTAGGAGGGGGATGCAAAATGGGGACTTGTTTGTATCTGTGCTCGCTGGGAGATGCCCAACTGCTCGTGCTTTCATCTGGAGAATGAAAGGCTCCTCGGCCTGGCTGGTGAGCCGGATGTGTTTGCAGACAGCGCGGTAAGGGCTGGAGCAAGCATGGAGTCAAGCGTGTGACTGCCTCCCAAAACTCAGCAGAGGATTTTGTGGTCACCCACCTTGCAAATGCACTCCTTGGCAGGCAGGCACTGGTTTTAAGGGGCAGTAAATGCCTCGGGCTCTATCGATTCTCATGAATCATTCATCACACCCCGTGTTTTCCCGCTAAAGCTGTTCAAACAGGCACCATTTTGTGTGCATTTTTGGCAGGCTACACCTGGCTGTTGGCGGCAGAGGAGGATCAGACTTGGAGCTGTTCACATACCTCCATGAGGACCCACAATCCCCTTTATTCCCAACACCTGGCCACATGCCATTCTGAGATCACAAGTGCCTTAGGTTATTTTTTTTTATGTACACCAAGGGTTAAAAAGAGCCTTTGGAGCCCTGTTACACAGAACTGCTTCCACACAGCCAGCAACAGAGATTAACAGCTTTTTGCCAAGAGGGCTGGCAGACTTTCCAGCCAGGAGCCTGCTATTCCCAATTACTTAACTCCAGGAGCCTCCTCTGCTGCCCAAACGATGCCCTTCCGAAGCAGATGGTGCCGCTTAGACCCTCATCCCAAGTCATTCCCTTTTGTGACTGCCTCCAGCCTGGTGGCTATTGGAAACAATGCTCTCCCTGGAGCCCAGGCTGCTGTTATTTGCCAAACAGTTGGCTCCCGAGCCCAGAAAAAGGGATTTCTGTGCAGGCAAGGAGAAAGGGAAGAGGCACGGCCATGTAGATTCCTGGGATGGCACGACAGGAGGTATCCGGTTCTCCGTGTGACTGCGGCACAGCAGGTGCCACCGCAGCTGTGCGCATTTCTGGGATCCCTCCCAAGTCGTGCTGTCCTCAAGGAGCTGCAAACCCACAGGCAGCTGTGCCTGTGCCAATGCACCCCATGAAGGGGACAGTCCTGTGGCTTCCCGACTCCCGAGTGTCACCTGGTGCTGCCTCTGGCTGAGCCACATCCTCTCCACGGGAGGCTTGAGAATATGCACCACACACGTGTCGTTAGCAGAACCTGTTGTGATTTTTCCCCTCATTCTACCCAAAACAATGGCACATTGTTGGATCCCTTCACACAGAACTGGGAAGAAAGGCCATGGTTCAGACAACGGCAACTGCTCCAGTACCACAAATGAGGTCACAGCCCTTGCCCAAGAAAAGTGACCTTTTTAAATTTCTACTGAGTCAAACCCAACCCACTTGGCTGATGAGGGTTTTGCACATCTCACACAGTGACAATTCTGAACTCTAAAATTTCCACAAAGGGTTGTTTTACTTCAGAACCAGCCCTTCGTTTGATAATGGAAGATACTCTGCCATTACCATATTAATTAACCCAAACACCTGACGTTTTGCAACCAACTTAGATTATTTCCATGGGAAGAGCAGCACTTGGCACCAAGACTGGCTACAGCAATATAAGGCACCACCTAAACCCACACAAAGAGGGAACAAGTCTTTCCCAGTCCTGAAATCATCTACTCCAAGCGTAGTGGGCAAAAAGCAACTCAGTCCACCAAAACAAAGATCCTTCCCAACTTCTTCAGCACTCGGTCCCTTAGCAAACCCTGCTGTACTCAGGTAGGGGCACCTGTGTTTTAGCTCTAACAGCACTTCAGCTGAACGCATCATTTCTGGACGCTGTGAATTCCATGTGTTCTCCTGCCTTCTCCCAGCCCACTCCCTCCCGCAGGCAGGTACGGCTAAGGCAGCTCACGCTTTAGGTGCTGAAGGAGTCTTGGCGTTAGGAAACGGCTCCAAACCAGGCATGGAGAGAGGAGATTAAGAATCTGCTGCCTGTTACATCTCCCCAGCTTGGCAGGCAGCCTGGGACAGTCCATTGCTGCTGCGCCAGGCCGAGGGAGGATGTGATGGAGAGGGTGTTTAATCGCACCCTGTAATCTCCTCACTGTACATCTGTTAGAGGCAGTGGCTCTGCTTCCTCTCGCTGCTCGCCAGGAAGCAGCCGGGATTAACACAAACATGTTTGGGTTTGGAGGATCCTTTGTTGCCAGGGTCAGCGGTGGATGTGCAGCTTTCTGTGCTCAGGGCCAGCCTGGCCAAGGGTGGACACTGCTTTTAGTGTGGGCAGCACAACCCTTCAACACCCTTGTTAATCGGCCCAGCACCTAATGAAGGTGGCAGGGAGTGTTTTATATGAATTTACCATCTTCCTCAGCACTTCTGCTGGTACTTCCAATGGATGCTACAGTTTTAAATACAACCTAGAATTTTTTTCCCCACTCTATCATCAACTAAAAATAATTCTCCCAAGTCCATCCCACTCATTGAGGGGCAAAAATCCCAAGTAATTGACGTTTCCTTGCCAGTCTCCACATTCTCTTGGCCACAGTCAGTGTTGTATGCGCTGCTGGTGGCGAAACAGAAATCACTTTTCCTGATTGCAACCTAAACAAATGCCACATGGACAAAAACATCAGATGATCCGCACAGATCCCAGCGCCACTGCCCACGGCATTCCCGCTTGTGCTGTAGGAGTTTACACAGAGCCATTTACTGACTGAGCAAAACGCAGAGAGGGTGGGGGAAACTCAACTTCAACAACAACAGGCGACGGCCCCGGCTGTGGTCACCGCCCTCCGCTCCCAGTGGTGGCTCCGAGCCGGGCCCAGCGCTTCCCTCAGCTCTCCACATGCCGGGTAATGAAATCCTCGTGCCGCCGCCGCTCCCCACATCCCCCAGGAAGGGCGAGGTGCACACTCCAGCCATCTCTGCCATGGCACACACGGAGATGTCGGCTGACAGGGATGAGGCAGCCTGGGACTGAGCCCCCGTGATTGATTCGCTGCTTCCTCCTGCTCTCGGACACACAATAGCACTGACCCCAAACAGGCTGAGCTTTACCCAAAAGCAGATGTGAATGCAAGTGCCTCAGAACAGCACCTCAGGGCCAGTCTGTACTGTGCTGCTTTAATTAAACAGCTGCAATTCCCAACCAGATGAGTTAATGGGAAAACAAAGAACCACAGAGTCTTCCTCCCCACAACATCTCACTGTCCATAAAGCTGCATCGACCTTAACTAAAAATGGATGCAGAAGTAGCTAAATGAATACAACCTTTAACCATGGGTGAGCTCTCACGAACACACGCCTTCAGGGTTGTTTCTGGGATTTCCTGTATGTTAAGCTGGGATAAAGAGTCTATAATCCATCCCAAGACAATCCATTTGGGTAAGAGATTCCTCTTTAGAGATGTACAAACACCCAGCACAAGGAAGGGAGACCCTAACTCCACAGATCCCTGACTGCCCAGAGCAGAGAGAGCTCCTTCCAGCCTGAATTGCTGTGGCAATGTTCCAGTCCCGGAGCCACACACAACGGGCGTGATGGGTACCAACCCCAAAGACAAAATCCAGTCAGGGTGGAGAAAGGAATGCCACGCCTTGGATGGGTGATGGAGCAAGAGGCTGGGAGGACATCCGTGGGTCTGGAGCTCCCCCGGGAGCACGGCTGTTCCCCAGGCAGCGCTGCCGCTCAGCGGCGGCTGCTCACACGGCAGGGATGGAGAGCAGGAAGGGAAACCTGGGAAAAACTGAGGTTTCCTCTCCTGAGCACGGCCATGAGTCATTCTGCGAGGGGAGAGGTCGCAGAAATAAAGCAAAGAAATAAAGCAAAGGCACAAGCTTGGACTAGGCTGTAAGAATGTGCTGGGGTGTAAAAATAGTGACCTAAGAGTGACTGGGAGTTAAAAGCTGGATAAAGAAAACATGCATTTACATCCAAAACCCACCAAGAAGCATAGAACAGAATCATAGAATTATTAAGGTTGGAAAAGACTTCCATCTAGTCCAATCTTTAAGAAGGGTGCTTAAAGCTTTTATATAGCCATATACTAAACTCCATTACAAAAAATGATGACCCAAACCAATGTCTTCTGTTCTGCCTGTTCCTGTTAAATTGAGCATTTTAGTCCCTCCCCATCTCTAAGATACTGGAGATACTCAATGCCCTTTTCCTTCCAGGCTGGTTCCCATGAAGATTTGGGTTGTCTGAGTCAGAATCCCAGAACCAGAAATGTGTGGCAACTCTCACCTCTTGCCTAAGTCAGTAGGACTATCTCATATCTGTAACTCAGAAGTTTCTGAAACACACAGACCAAAACAAAAGATGCTTTCCCCTCCCCAGAGTTTGACTTTAAAAGGCCAGAACAGCTGCTGGTGTGGGTGAAGTGGTTAGAGACCTATGGAACAAAAATATCTGCAGCTTCACACAAGAAGTGCTGCTCAGCATCACTGACCCTGTGGCTGGCCAGAGGTGGAAACAGCACTAGCACAAGAAATTGCTCCTTGATCTCACACTCAGGGTAACCCAAGCATGAGAAACAGCTCTTTCATGGAGAAGGGTCATATTTAATTTGAACTTGAACAAAACTATGGTTTTTTTCATTCTCTGGAATGTTTATAGAGAAGTATGTTTGTTTCAAAGCTACTTTCTCTCAAGCTCCAGGGCTGTGAGAAATACATCAAAAGGTGCAGGCAGCAGGTTGGCTGCAGAAAAGAGCACTGGAGTATTTGCATCACACATCATCCCACCAGGATGCCTTCCCCTGAGCTGAGGAACAAGTGTTTCTCAAAAGGATAAGCTCTCCTCACCGAAATTATATATATGTATTTCTTTTTTTTTCAAAAGCTCATCCTCAGCCCTGAGCAGTTTGGTATCACTCAGAGCATCTCTCCAGCTCAGCACATTGAGAAGTCTGGATACAGCCAGGGTGGACTGTGACATACCCAGAAGTGGCCACCCACCAACCTGAGTCCCCCTGCAGTGCAGGTAGAGGAAAAGACTGCTTGGCCACTTTATAAAGGCAGGTTAAATCCATCCTGGGACCTCACACCGAAAATGTTGGCTAAATCATTGTACCTGAGGTCATATCGCTCCTTCCCAGGGAAAAAGTTAAGAGAAACTCAGCACATGCTACTGGAAACACATCTGTAGCTGTCAAGCACAGCTTTGAGATCTGTTGGACTGATTGCAGATAACAGCTACTGCCTTCCCAGCCAAGGTAAATAATTAAATACTAGCAGAGGAGTTTAAAGCCTCAGCAGCTGCCCCTCCTGCTCCCCCCCAGTGCACATTCCCCCACTCCATTCAGCAGAGCAGATCCAGGAGGTTATCCATGTAATCCTCCGCAATCTCACAGAAAAAGGGATGCTGCTTCCAATAGCTGCAACACTAAGTGATGAAATCTGCCTGTGGAACTGGTGGAAACAATAGAGACCTCGGGAGAGGCACAGATTTAGATTTCAAGACAAGAAACTCGATTTCTAAAGGCTAACTCCGGAAGGTCACGCCAGGGGTTGCACCCAAGGATGCTAAGAAGGTTAAGGCTAACAAAAGCAAGGTATCTTATTTGCAGAGGTACCTGCTAACGATGCATTGTGAGACTGAGAGGAGGAACAATTACCAAAGTTAATTTTGAAACTTCCCTCTTACGCCACCACATGACAAACAAAGTTCCCCATCACCCTGCCCCAGACACAAATCCCTACCCTTTGGGTGGCAGAAACCAGAGAGAGCCTCTTCCAGACCTGCCCTATTTTTTTCATGGCTTTCTCTCCCCCTACAGTTTCCCAGATTTTATTGTAACACAAAAAGATCAGCAAGAGGAACTCTGTTAGAGATGTCCTCTCCTCCATCAAAAGTTGCATGGAGACTCAGATTTATGTAACACACCTACAACCTTTTTTAAGGAGTCTCTGCAAAACAGCAATTTTGACGGTAATTTAGCAGCATTATCAAACTTTGTTTTCCATTTAGAACTTTTTAAACTGCAATCTCTACCTACAACAGAAGTTCACACTCCAGATCATCACAACACCAGCAAGGGATGGGGGAAGGTGAACTGATGCTGGTAAAAAGCTTTGGCCTGGGTATAAACCCACCCTCAGAAACTGGGCACACACAGCTTGTGTTGCCTGGGAAATTAAACCCAAATGAGAGGAAATCCCCAAAGTAAGGTGTTCCTAGATTTAAACAGGTCAGAGTAAACAGAAAAGAAAAAAAAATGTTGGAGAATGAACAAGGATCAAGAAAACAGAACACAAAGGGATACCTGGCCTTCTTGGAAACTCAGAAATTCAGGTGATTTACTGCTTTAAAGCCTGTATAGATCAGAGTTACTTCTCACCTGCTGCTGCCCACATGAGCACTGTGCAGACAGGACACATTTGCACCTCTGAACTGAACCACACGGCAGCCAGTCCTGTAAGTGTAATATTTATAGCAACAGTATTTACCACAGAGGGATGAAAACGGCCCTGTGAACCGCTGACCTCCATCTTGCACCTTCACCAATGTGACACTGAGTCACCTGTGGCTCGTTTGCTGTGCTAAAACAAGGCAGTGGAGAAACCAGAATCCACAGCAGCCTACTGGAACTTCTGAAAAAGCCAAAACCACCGAGAAGTGCCACGTGGTGAAAGAGTTCACACCTGAGCTCCAGTGCAGAAATGCACTGGATTGCCTCCTACAGTATAAAACCTATTATTTTGTACAAGTATCTGAATAACAAAAATAATAATAAAATATATCCAGCAGACAAGTATACAACAAAAGCAAAAAACTACTCAGGGAAATCGATGTGCCAGCAATGTACTGATTCCCCTTCCAGAGCCCTTGGGTGACGTCCCCATTCCCTTCTGTACTTAAAGCACCCACCAGCTGGGTCTGGGTCTCTGTTTGGTGCAGAAGTGGTGAAAAAACCCTCAAATCCACAATTTGTGGGTGGTTTCTAAAGTTCTGCTAAGGTTGTTTGGCCCTGCACGATGCAAAGTGCCTTCCCAAGGCCGCAGGGAGCAGAGGGACACTGGGAAGGACCCACCAGCCCTACAAGGAGCAGGGCAGAGGGGACAGAGCCACCTCAGGCCATCGAGCCAAGTGGCTGCTGACCCCCAGACCAGCCTAATCTTGATAAAAGCCTACCTTAACGCCCATGAGAGGATGGGCAGGTTAACGGAGCAGTGCTGCAATGTCCTGCCAAAGGAGGGTAATTCAGGACACGTTTTGCCTTCTAAGTAGAAGAATTGTTTAACCTGTAATTTAATTTCCAGTTAAGTCATATAATCCCTCTCAATTCACTTTTTTATTAGTTGCGGAAAAAATGCAGGGCTTGGAAACGCTTTGGAGTAAGAGAAAAACCACCTCAGACCTGCAGACATTGAAGCTAAGCTGAGTTAGCAACTCCAAAGGGAGCCTCTGCACCTGCAGCAGCTCTGGACAACAGCTGGTAATGCAGCAAGACAAGCTGAGTTCTGCACAGCCATGTGAGACCAGGCAGGAGGCCGAGAAAACAAGGCCAGGAACAATGCCTGGAAGCCCCGCGAGGTTTGTGGGGTCCCAGAGCTGTGTGGGACACAGCCCTCCACAACAGGAGTGAGGTGGGAACAGCACCCTGCAACCTCAGCATTGTGAAATCCCAAGTGAAGAGTTCCCTTTCTGCTACGCTCACAAACACCCATCGGAAAGACCGGTTCCCCTCTTCCCCTGCACGAGCACAAGAGTTTAATTAAGTATGCTGTTCAACGATTTGCATGGCATGACTTGTCTACAAATCAGAGATGTTGCAAGCCTGCTATCTGTAAAGCAGAAAAACCCCTCAAAACCCCCAAAAAGCACAAGTTGCCTCATCTCCAGGGATCTGTCTGAGACCCAGCTCATTCCCAAGCAGCAACAGTAATTTCTGCCAGGACCCAACTACAACAGCAAAACTAACTGGAGTATTTCATGTTGTACTGCTGGTGACAATTCAGTTTTGAGGGGAGAATCCTTGGTTCAGGAGAAAGCCATCCTGACCCCCCAGGCCACAGAGGAATGATGCTCCTGGTGCAGGATGAGGGTGCATTGGTCACCTTTACCACACACAAACCATCTCCCTACTCCTACACCCACACAGGAGGAAAAAATACAAGAACTGCAAGTACAGAGAGCTTTGGCATGGCTGGATGCAAGCAAGGATCAGAACTGGTGTTGTGGGGTTACATTATCCAAAGGGTGGATTATTAAACTATGCTGTACATGCAGTTCCTCTGAAAGGATTAAGTCCAACACCCTCACAGGGGTATGAGCCACAGACGAGAACGCAGAGGGTGGGATACCCAAAGATTAAATCAACCATTTTGGCAGCACAAGCGAGGTATTTAGACACAGACTGGTTTCGGCCATTTCCCCAGCCCCAGAGAAACTTCCAGATCCTGTTCTCATTTTCCCAGGATGTCTATTGTAATGACAAGGAGAGGAAGGAAAAAAGAAAAAAGCGTGATCACAAACACACCATCATGAAAACAGAGTCGAAGAATATGCGGATGCTACTGAAAACCACTTCCAAAGTGGTTCCCCAGCATGTGGGGAAGCGTTTAGCTCCTGCTGACCAGTTAGTGACCCTGGGGAAGAGGCTCTCCACGGCAGCAAACCCCACTGTCAACCACCAAGGAATGGAAACACCTTTCTCCAAGACAGAAGTCCCAACCGTACCCCTGCAACCACACTGGGATCTACTGAGGGGCGGCTGGAATGAAACAGTCCTGGGAGCATCACGAGACACTCTCCTAACTAGTTACTGTCTTTTTTACACCCTAATTTCAGAGCTCAAGTGCCACATAAGAAGGAAAAAAAGCGTCAGCCAATAGGTTTTGCATGGAAGAAACACAAGCTGTACCTCTTAAAAAAGGAGCAGTTTAACTGAGTGCCAAACGAGCCATTTGCATTAACCTCGTGGAACAGGATATGAAGCACTCTTAGCAAGAAACAGGAGATTGACTTTATTAGAAAAATACTTTTAAGGTTCAAATTCATCAAACCATTTGTAGCCAGGGATGATTTGTAAAAGACATTATTGGCTGACAAAGCTGGCATTTGGCTTTCCAAGCCATCAGCATTACTACCCAGAGGGACATTACCTGTTCTCAGCTAATGAGTGACACCAGTGCCAAACATCAGGCACCGACATTAACTGGGGTAGAAAACGGCTCTTTAGGTTTCAGGAAGAAAACTGCTCTGAGACATTTCACTTGGTGTAAAGGTGACTGTAGAGAAGAAGTGTGTATTGTTCTCCTGTGCTTATCTAGACTCAATCAGAGTTATCTAACCTCAATCAGACACAGAAAACCATCTTGGGTTTGGACCAGATAAACCTCTCCCCATGAAATTAAGGAGAGTCACAATTCCTAATTGTTGTCTTAAGCAACAAGACTGAAAATCTATGGTACCCTTCAAACAAACAAACCCATCACCTCAGGGTCGATGTTGTAACTTGGTTTATTTTAGCCTAGAATTTACTGTGTCGCAAATGCCATCCCCACCCATCGGGATCTGGTAAGACCAGCCCCTTCCTCCTGCCTGACTTCTCGCTTCCACTTCTGACCCAGGATTTTATTGCAAAGGGAAGCCAGGGTTATTGGCCATAAAAGGAAAAGACCCATCTGTCACATTTCTGCAGAGGGGAGTCAACCAAGAGGAACTTCAGTGACTTCCTTAAAACTCCGGAAACACCAGAGGCCACTGCCGTCCCCCCTTATAAGGATTAAAGGGCTTTTCTTCCCCTTCATCTTCAAGGGATGCACGTGGGCAAGGACACCAGACAGCGGAGGAGCACAGATGTCTCATTCTGAAGGAAGACAAAAGGGAAGAGAAAGAAAAGCAGCAGCGAACAGGCAGTTTAGGGAGTTCTGCCCCAGGCTCCCGTGCTCTGTGAGGGCTCTGCAGATGCACCCTTTTCCTTGGTGACCCAATGTGCTCCTTTCCACGCAATCCTACTGATGCATCTGCTGGAATTAACGAGCTGAAAATTTCATTTACATCAAGAACGCGTTTGGCCTTTTAGTTGTGGCATGTTTATGTTTGCTTAACAAACCTCTATGTTTCTTCCATCAGATATTATTCTGAATTCCTGACCTCAACTACGGGCATGCTCAATCCAAAAATAAGAGGAGTCAGAAGTTATTTCATTCAGGAACATTAACTTTGCTTTTATTTTTTTAATGAAAAAGCATTCTTTTACATTTACACCACTAACCACAGCCACACTTAAACTCACTTAACACACAGATGTGTTAAGGTGAGGTGCCCCTGCAACGAAAATCTGACCTTGTATTTCAGATATATCAATGAGAAAAGCTGACAGAACAATTTCATTTTTGTTTCACTTTCAGAATCACATGAAACAATGCAGCAGTATTGGGTGGAAACCACAAAACTGATTATGAGCCCAGAAGTAAAAGTTAACCAGAGTTTGTTTGTCAGGTCTTAACAGCACAATGGTGTTTGGGGAGAAAAGTCAGTGTGATGCTCGCAGGGCATCCTAAAATCCCAAAACATTGTTTATCGTAGTTTTTTTTGGGGGGAGGAGGTTTTTGTTACTGAGGAAACAACATAGTTGGAGCTTTATAATTTCAGGGTAAGCCAAGGAATCACTGCTTTGTAGTTGCAGTGGCTCCCAGTCTCTTCCTTTCAGTGGTTCCCACGTGCATGAATGGTGCACGCTCCCTTCCCAGCACCAGCCTCTTAAACCAAAAGAGTTCCAGTCAGAAGGGAACCAAACAGCACAAGATGTTCTCTTCCCCTTTACACCAAAGAAAACACTGCTCTGTCCCACTCCAGACCTTAGAACAAACTGCTTCACCCTGGGCAAAGTCTCCCACTGATCTCCAGGAAGTCCCACTAGAAGAGCATATTCCAATATTTATCTTCACCTTCATTTATTCACGTTCAGGTGCACAAGTTGAACCTTTGGTAACACATTCTAACTTAGTACCTTTGTGAAAGGGTTTGGTGTGGTGGGTTAGATGCTGCCCAGCAGCCAGAGAAAGACCCTCAACCCTCTCACCTTTTTTTAATACATAAACACTATTGCTTGACTTCCCAGGAGCACAAAGAGGAGATATAACAGGAAACACAAAAACTTTCCTTTTCGGTTTTGATCACCAACCTAGAACCTCACCCTTGGAAGAGCAGCTTTTCAGGAGTAGCTTGAAAAACACCGTGGCTTACAGCAGAGTCTCATTACAGGACAGGAGAAAGTTCCCCCTCCCCAAGGCACACTAAACCATCAAAATAAATCCAGGTCAGAGACACATCACACAGCTCCAGGCTGCAAGCTTTCTTTGGGTGTATTGTTCAAAACAGTCTGATCTTCACTACCTACTGCTGGGCCACTTGGGTCCCACTGCTAAACCTGAGGCTGATGCTCCCTTGCCAGCAAGCCAGTGGCCTGTGTTACTTATCCCAACAACTTCCAGTGCCATTTTACTTTTTAAAGCAAGACCTTCAGCAGAGATCTTACTCAGAGGAAAAAAAAAACCCAACAAAAAATCCAAGCAGGTATAACATCTGACTTTACTGTTCTTGAACGCAAAGCTCCACAAGCCCTTTTTGACACGAGGCTCCTAAAAATAACTCATCCTTAAAAAAGTCTGGTTATTTTTATACAGTCACAAGAATCACTGGATTGCTTCTAATTATCCCATCCTTCCTTGGAATGTCTATTTGTGCTCAACACAACTGGCTGCGACACCAGTGGAATCATAACACATCTTGAATTACAGGCAACTGGGTAAGTTTAGTTTCACCTTGTGAACAGTTTTGAGAGAGTGACAGTTAAAAAAAGCCCATTTTACTGTGTTCTGTGGAGTCTGTGTTAAAAAATGCCAGTTCAAAGTAGAAACAGATCTTACACTGGCCATGACTAAAAACAAAACCTGTCTCTAACAAGGATTCACAGCAGGATTAGGAACGTTCCCCCTAAACAGGATCAGCAGGCAGATTCCTAAAAAGCCCCTACAGCAGGACTAGTCTATTGGACTTCTCTGTCTTGCCTGTAAATACATCCTTACTGCCTCTGGCTTCCAGGGCACATTGACTTTGCTCCAGAGAGTGGTAACACAGAGGAATCTGCTTGAGGCACAAGAGAAATACGGACAATTGTCCATCTGCACCCTGCCCAGCCATTCCAGCTGGACCCTCACGGTAACCAGGCTATCACTGCACAGTCCCAGAGCCTCCCGTGGTGCAGTCAGCACTCAGCTGTTATTGGAACTCATTACTGCACGTCCAAATATTTGCATGGAAAACTTGCTCGATGCTTATTCAAAGGAGGCCTGGCTCTTGCCTGATGTTGTTAATGCTCCTCAACACCCTGAGGGCAAGAACATTTCCAGAATTAGTATCTACAGCTCCATCTTCTTCTCCCAAGCTGCATCTCAAAGCTAGAGCTCACACCACATCTTTCTCCTATTATTTAACACTATTTTTTTCTCACACCATCTTTCTGCTATTGTTTCGCACTGTTTTTTTTCTCCTTTAAAAACGTGATGCTTTTATCTGAAGAGTCATCCATTGCAATTTGTATTGTCATGGCAACAGGACTCCCTCCCCTGCCCAAAGCCCATCCCCAGGCTCATTGTGCTCATTACCAGACGGGCAGGCAGCACCCTGCATACAGATCAACCTCTCAACATGGGCTGTTCCCCCTGCAGCTGGACTGACACAGCTCCTGCTATGGGGTTATGGTTGCACCACAAGAAGGGAAAGAGTCCTCCTAAGTCAAATTTCCCCTATCAAAGAAATAAGCTTTACTCAAAGCATTTTTGTGGTACGCACATTTTTGTCGTGCTGGTTAAAATGAAGAGACCCAGGTTCACAGCCCGTCTGAGCGGTGCAATAAAAAAATAAGAGTATTTAGAGCAGGTGTAAGAGGGTTTTGCTAAGGCAGCTTGGACATACTGATAAAGAAAAAGGGGAAGATCGCTCCACAAAGGAACAGAGTAAAGAACAGTGCTCTGGAGCCCTCTTACGGCAGCTCGCTCTCGGCTTCCCCGGAGCAGAATTCCACGGATGCTTCACAGTGTCTGTGAGGACAGGGATGCAAGGCCATTGAGACAGGCTGGGAAAGAACACCTTCTGGCTTTGACCACACAAACGTTAAAACCCCACAGTTCCAGCTCCTTCAGTGGTCCTGCTGGGTGTGCAAAGACAAGCCCCATGTTTAAAGTGGGACAGAAGACACTGAGACCAATTCCTCCAGAGCTAAAGTGCTGCTTTAGCAATGGAAACACAAAGAAATGACCAAATTCACTGCTCCAGTGCTAACAACTGCTCCATGGGGGTGCCAGGCTGACCAGTGCCATGCAGGAAGGCCAGACTGGTTTCATACCAATCCTTTCTTGACTCCTCCAAGCCAATAAGTTCTGACAGAGCCACAGAGCTCAGTTTGTTCCCTGCCCAGCAGCCACTCAGGGAGGCACAGCTAGGAGGGGGCTCAGCTAAAGCTGGGAAGAGCACAGCTGCTGGGCTCCGAAGGGGTTACAGAGATTCAACAGCAGGGAAATATTTATGGAGAAAAGATGCTGAGCTGTGCATGTTTCCCAGGCTGGAGATGGTTTTAATTTACCTCTTGCAAAGGCTGTGATTATTTGCTGCTGGTTTTTGTTGAAAGCAGCTATTCGAGGCTCACCTACTCCCTCTGGTGTCAGAGCTCTGCATCTGAGCCAGAACAAAACACCCCCTAAACTCACACAAACTGCAAGGAATCCTGCTTTTTTTCCCCCTCTGGAAAAGAGGAAGCCATATTTATAAGCATTAGTGATTACCCTTCCCAGGCATAAAGCAGTCTTTGATTATAGCACGCTATGGACAGCACAGACATCTCCTAGAGCTTAGAGCTACAGCCAGAAAGTTTCCTTCTCTTTTCCAGCTCTTCCTTCAGAGACTGGTCTCTGCCTGACTTGAGCTCAACTGCAGCATCCACTGCGCTCCTCACTAGATTTTCCTATCGTTCTGGTCAGCATCGACATGCCTGTGTTAAAATATTAGTTTAGATATTTTTTTGAGACGTTTTAAAACTCAGGAAGTATCCTCACCATTACAAGACTGGAGTCAGGCACCCAATCCTCCTGGCACTAGCTGTACACCACAGGAGGAAGCTGCATCTCACCAGCCCTCTCATGTCACTCAATGAACTCCAGAAACCTGTACAGCCCTGCTGACAAAAGGGATCCAGTTTTCACCATGGTGAAAAACTGCCACCTCCCAACCAGTGCTGCTTCCTCAGGCATTTCCCAGATGCCACCCTGCTGCACTGCTCTTCTTTCTTCTCAAGCTGCTCCTCCTCTGCTTTGTCTTTCTGTTTCTCCTGCTTTCTTTCACTACTGAGCTGCCCTACGATGCTGCTATAGCACCGAGGAGAACAAACACAACAAACAAACACAGCTCCTTATCCTCCCTTTTTCATTTGTAGCTGCTTCTCTCCCCATGCTGCTCGGTATTCTTGCATCCTCTCCTGCATTGTCTGCCCCATGCCTCTTCCCCAAGCTGGCAGCAGCTCACCCAGCCTCCTCAGCCCACGTGAACAAGGTTTCCAAGCTCTCCTCATAAAGCATCTACTCCACATTCTCCGATTAATACATACCTTGAAGAGAACCATAAATATTTGCCCGGATTTTCTGTTAATCTTGCTCTGACATAGCTATTAGGATTACTGGAGTGTGGGTTGATAAGCAATGGGGTGAGTGCTGGAGTGTTTCGGGAGATGACAGCAACATCTCGCTGTATTTCACTGATGTGGATGCCTTGGTGACCTGCACTAATCCACTTGGAAAATTACTATGAGAGAACAAAGAGTCTTAAAATATGAAGCTGAGGGAGGTGGAGTGCTGCAAAGTGAAGTTTATTTCCAGACCAGCCTTTTCTAAATATATGCATAAACATCTGTATTCAGCGCTAAGCGGAGAATCACAAACAGAAATGAGCAGAGAATAGCCCAGAGCAGGACTCACCACACACCCACATCCACATGCATTGGTCTGGCAGGAGAAATCCAGGAGCCCTCATTTACAGCATAACCTTTCTCTCAGTACACACACACAAAGAACAACCGCCCTCAGCCTGAACAACAGCCATTCAACAAAGCACCATACAAAAACAAAGGCTGTTTTGCAGAGCTCAGGTCAAAAGCAGTGTTTTGGATGCAGTGATGACCCACAGCCCTTTCCACACAGACATCTTACTCCTGAATATCAAAATGCTGCTCAGTTCCTCCACCAGCATAATTAGCATGACCCACTGCAGTGTCAGCAGAAGTCCATCTAGACCTGTGCTGTAAGGAGGGCAAGGAGGAAGCTCCTTATGGACAGGGCAGGAATGCTGCCCCTCACACTGCTCTCCATGGGCCAGGGACAGTCTGCACTTTATCTAATAGCTCTCTATAAATTCTTCTTTGAGTTTGCACTGTGGCCTTTGAATCACACGTGTTCCGAGGCTGTCTCTCCCCTGGCAGCACTAATTAACACACCACAGGATTCCCAGGAGAGCGTTACCCACCAAATCCAGGCTCCCATTCCCTGCATTTCTTCGGTTCCACAGCTCTCAGTCAGCCACGTGTTCACACCTAGGCTGGCTCAGCCTGGCCCATCTAGCTGGATCACAGCTGGAAATGGTGAGGCTGCAGACTAATGATGTTACAGCAACAGATTTCCACTCAGAATGAGCCAAAAGTGACCATTAAATAGGGTGTCCCATAAAAGCATCTATTCCCTTCATTCCATTTACAACTAAGTCTAAAATCTTCCCCTTCCCCCTTCTCAATCAGGATCTCCAACTTGATCCAAAAGCTCCAAGATGACTCAAAGCACGGGTTTTCAGCCAGCTCTGCCTTTTAGACTTTTAATACTATCTTCTCATTATCTGTTACATTTAAAATGTTACACACATCTCTGGAGGTGTACCCTGACAGACTCATCAAGTGATCTCAACATTTCTCCTCAGAGACTTAGCTTTAACATCTTACTGTCTGTAAGGCAGATTTCTAGACTGCAGAGAATAATTTTAAACTTCTTCTAAGGGTCTTCTACCTTCCTGTCATTCTTGACCAAGAACCAGAACAAAATACTTGGTGTCACTAATGTCATAATTTAAAGAAAATACGATCTGACTCCATATGCCCAATATGTAAGTCCAAGGACTACAACAGCTTTCCTGGTAATTGGCAGTGCTTGCTTTCACTTTTCCGTAGTGATGAGGTACTTCAGAAAAATGATCCAGTCCAAATTTTTGGGCTAGCATGTCATCAAACCCACAGAGAGCGGCAAGAAGGTTCACTGATACTGCAAAGGCACTCTGAGCAGAAAGCAATCTGGAGTAACACATGCAAGCAGATCACGGGAATTTTGCATATTTCTGACAAGCAGCTGTAATGATTCCATGTGGGAGACAAGTCAGAGGACTGTCAGAGGATCTCAGTCTGCTTTGGTATGGCTGTGCAGTTGCACAATTCATTACACACAAGAACAGTCCACCCAATGCACTGAGTAAATGCCTTTTAGTTTTACATAACCAAATCAGCCAGGCCAGCCTTTCCCCCACACCCTGGAGCTCCCCAGTGTCTCTGGGCTGTTTATCCAGTCTCACAGGCAAGGGAAAAATTAGAGAACGGGTGTCCAGGAACAGCAGGACAGTGTGTATGTGCAGGCACACACAGCACCTACACTAATACCAACACTCACTTTTGCAGATACTTCCTGGGCACTGGAGATGGCAGATATCTCATTTCTCTAAAAAAAAAAATAAATCTGAAGAATAACCCATCATTTTAGAGTAACAATTGATCGGTGTCTTAGCCATGGCAACTTGCCACCTATAAACAGATGCAGGCGAGGGATAACATGTCTCTTATTCAGCAGCTACTTCATTCCCATTTAACTTTCAGAGCTCACAGGAGGGAACAGAAAAGCCAACAGCTACAGCTAATGCACAGCAGCTCTCGCCTCATCAGGCCATCTCATTCCTGCTCACAGCTGGACCTTGAGGCTGCCCCTCGCAGCGACAGAGATTGGAGCCAACTGCAGTGTGAGAGCACTGCTCCACACACGGCTGCTCCCAGGCATTTCCCCCTGGTATGAGCCACCCTCGATGGGATCGACATATCTGATTTATACCACGCATTTTAATTTATCTCCTTACGGAGGTAAGGCACAAGGAAAGTAATTGCAAGTGTCACAGGAATACGTGAGGGTTCAAGTGTCAGACAAGGGACCTGATCCACGCGTTTGGTGAGGAGCCAGGGCTTCTACCTGGTCCTTAGGGGATTCCCTGCATTTTTCCATTGCTTTTACTCATTTGCACACCTTGAGTTCACCATAGTGCTTGGATCAGGAAAAGGAAATATATCACAGAATGGTTTGGGTTGGAAGGGACCTTAACGTTCATCTCGTTCCACTCCCTGCCATGGCCAGGGACACCTTCCACTACCTCAGGTTGCTCCAAGCCCCATCCAACCTGGCCTTGGACACTTTCAGGGATGGGGAATCTACACCTTCTCAGGCAAATATAATTATACCCAGGACACTGCAGTGCCTTTTTTTTTATATCAGGGGTCACCCTGGACTAGGTAAAGGGTGCTTTGCTTTCAGAGACCAGCTCAAACCAGCTGTGTTAAGTCTCCTGTGCAGAACACGGTTTAGTCTGGCAGATGGAGATCCTAAGTGAGACTCATTAATCTGTTAGCACTTTCACCCACCCACCGAAATCCCAGTGGTCTGAAGTCATGGTTTTCTGACAAATCCAGAAATCTATAGCTTGTACAACAGCTGCAACCAGAATAAAGTTCCAGGAAGAAAAAAATGTTTCATTTAACTACATGGGTAGGTAGGTTGAAACTATTCAAAGGATCTCAGAGTATAAGAAATTTTTGTCTGAAAGTATCTGCATGCTAGCTTGTGGTACAAAACTGGAAAAGGTAACTAATGACTCCTGCAAAGCACCTGTTCTTCACTCTGCACACCTGAAACACCACAAAGGGTTAAAGCTACAGGATAACAAAACCCTCCAAAAGAGAAGCTTTTCTTAAAAAACACCCCAGTTGTTACCTGTAGACAGAACAGCTACAAAACCAACTCTTGTTCACAGAACCTCATCTCATTATCCTCTGCCCCAGACACAGAACAGTGAAGGCCAAGGCTCCAAACAACAAATAAAGCTCAGAAGTTGGCAAGCCGTGTTCAGGGCTGGCTGGTGCTGTGCCTATCTCCATATCTAGAAAGGTTCAATGCACTCATTCTGGGAGGCCAAGAAAAACTAAATATAGTAGCAGGCTACCAGCAAACACCCAACCTGGCATGGCTTCCAGCTACCTGAAAAATCCATCCCTCTCTCCGCAGCCCACTCCGATAGCTGCAATCTTTTCCCTTGTTTGGGGAGAACATGCTGTAAGGAGACACTTTCAGGTTTTACTTACACGGATAATTGCACAAACAAACTAAGGGACGGAGGTAATGCAATAACAGCACTGATACTTCTCACTCAGGGGGATCATCTGGCTCTTTCAGATTGGGGTTTTTTTATTAAGCCTGACATCCACTCGCAAATAGGAGGGAGCATCCTCCCCTCACGTGTCAGGAGCCAAGGCCTCGTACAGCAACTGCCTCTAAGAGCAGAGACACCATCTAAGAGCATCTGTTTTGTTTTAACCTCTGCCCTTAAAGGAGGACCCAGAAAGGAAAAAAACCCAAACCCTTTAAGCTGAAGACTGGCTTTGTTGGTGCATATGAGGTTTTCAATCAGAAAAAGCCTCGGGGAGGGCTGCTCACCTCTCGGCTTCTGAATGGCATCACGGATGTTGTGTTTCAAGCTGCAACCCTGAAGACAGACCCCAATTTTGACCAGGCTTTGAGATTTAGCTTGAAGGCATGCATGCTCCCTACACAAAAAAATGAGGTCAAAGAAGCTTCTTTTGAAAAAATAAATAGAGCAATAAAGCATTCTTTCAGATTGGCTTCACAGGGGATAAATCACTGAACAAATACAGCCATCTTATCTCGTTGGCAAATGGCACATTACAGCATCCAGCTTCACGGGAAATGCGCTGCTTGGTTGGAGAGCAAACTGATTTCTCATTGTCTAGGAAAATGCTGCTCTTTACTTTTTACAAGACTTGTTTGTTTTTTAAAAAAACGCATGATCTCTAAGCAGTGCCAAGCCTGCTTTGCCTCCTGCCTCTTCATGCTTTCCTGGATGCCTCAGGACTTCCTAGCAACCTCACAGCAGAAACACGATCCATCTCCTCTGACCAGGAGGACAACTTGTTTAAAATGGTATCCCAACAATATCCTGGCTGCCCTTCTGACATTCCCCACGTGGATGGGATGCAGCAACCACGGGATCCCAAGAACAACGGAGCGAAGGAGGTGAGGCAGGCAGGGCTCTCGCAGCATGTGGAGGTAAAGCTTTCCCCAAACCTTCCATTTTTAGCCTCTTTGTCCCTTCTAAAATCAAACACAGACACTAAGGACACCCAGCAAGGAACAAGAGCTCATGGGTGGCTACAGAACCGTCGCTGGCTATGGCATCCAGGGGCAGCGATGCCTGTTCAGCATTTTGGCACTGATTTATGACAAGTGTACTTGCGTTTCCATTAGCCACAGCTCTCTCAGTTGACCCTTGGGCTCAGAGAGGCAGCCTCAACATTAAACTCCCATCAGCTTTCAGTCCCGCTGACCTCATCCCCAAAACTCGCTGCCATGTTTTACATCAGCCGGGGCCGACGCATTCCATTAATGCTCCCCTGGCTCGGGGAAACATCTGCTCTGTTTACACTGGTAGCAGCACAGAGACCACTTAAAGCATCACCTTTGCTCCCCCAGCCCACAGCGGGAGGACGGGGCGGGCCCTGGACCTCCCGACCCCCGGCACTCCGACCTGGCCATTAGTTATTCAACAGGGCAGAGGTCAATTACACCATCAAGGCACAGGAGAAGTGTTGGGTAGCTGCAAAGAAGGTGGATTCCTCCAGGCCAGAAGTGCAAGTTTGAGAGGGGAATCTGTGCTGACCCTAGCTGAAGATGACCAGGCTGACTGGAAATAAGGGTGGATGAAACAATGCCAGGAAATTACTAAATTTTTTTAATCCCAATGGTTTTACAGACTGAGGCAGAGATTCAATGGATATATGGATGGTTGATGGTCCATCTCAACCAAAAGTGCTCCAGGGTGCTGCTGGGTGCCAAAGCCACCCTTGCATCCCTCCAGCTCCACGACCAGGGCAGGGGTCCCTGCAGGGTGGTTTGTCCCACAGCAACAGGGAGGGACAGGATACCTTCCTGAAAGCAAAGCACAGTTCATCCAAAACAATCCCCCCAAAAGCACTGCAGGAACCACCATACCACCAGAGCTTAGCAGCAGCCACCTGGGGAAGCCCGACAGCTCTGAAATACCTGTTTAGGCAGGGGATGCTTATCTATCAGTACTATGTGCTGGAGGCTTAGGGCAAGTCTCCACCAGATCAAGGGGATGTTACTACAAATTTTCCCAAGGATTTCTGACAGCTAAGACCTCCAAAAGGCAAACCCCAAACACTTATTGCTGCTGTTGTTCCAGTGTTAGGTGTGCATTAAATTAACCCCCGATGTCTTCTGCTGCTGCTGGAAGCTTCCTTTACTGTTAACCACCCAGTCAAGGCTACAGCTGCTAACAAGCCCATTAGGACACAAAAATGTACAGCAGCCCCGGAATATCCAACAGCAACTGCCATAATAGAGGCACAGCACACCACATATAGGGCATTCAGCAAGGGCCATCAGCTTTTGTTACAGTGAGGTCAGGAACAGGTTTTTCCCATCACTGATCATCTCACCAGTCCATGAATTTGCTGCATTTTCGATTTTTGCCTTGCCCGTTGACAGAGCTTGGACTATGAACTCACACAAAAAGACCCTGACACTCACAGAGGGCTTAGACCACTATTCCAACACCCCTACAAACAAGCAACAAACCCCCAAACCACCCTTTTAAAATTTTTTAATTTTGAAACTGCACACTAATGAAGCCTGGTTTGATTGCGGCTGTGCCATGCAATTCTGTTGACTTAACCCCACCAATCCTGAATGCGATGATAGGTATTGGGGAGGGAAAAGAATAAAAACTGTACTTGCTCGTGATCTTCTGCAATACATTAGGGAAGAGTAACACAATCTGCACAAACACTCCCCATCTTTCAGCTCATTCCCAGTGTCCAAAGTACCAGCAGGTCACAGCTTTGCCAATTCTACCACAAAGCTGAAACGCTGACTTAAGAAAGGATTTTTATCTAGTCCCCTTTCAATCAAAGAGATGAAAATTCAGTCAAAGGGGAAGAAGCTGGCACTGAATGAGACAAATCGAATTGTCCCTTTCTGGTTCCTTAATTCACATGTTAGGGGACAACCACAGCTGGGAATTTCAATCTCTGGAGCAATTAAAGAAAATTAAATTCAGAGAATGAGGCCTTATGCACTCAAAGCTTCATTAACCCTCTTGCCTTTTAATTAAATATGTGAACATGAAATTTTGGACAGAGTACTTGCCTTACTGGCAACGCTCAGTTTTAGTGGCAAATCAGTACTTGCCTCTTTTTTTCAAAAAAGTACACTGGGATTGTAAATTCTAGACCTCTCCAGCTTCACAATGGCTTTATTAAATACAGTAGAAATTACTGCCTATCACCAGCTCCCACCTCATGGGAACGTCTGCTCTCCCTCAAATGCACCAGCAAAGCTCTGCTTTGGGCTCGCTTCAAGATAACAGGCAGCCCCACCAACACCAGGGATAAAACATGAGCCAGGATTTAAGAGCCCTACACTTATTATGATCAGTAAGAGAAATAAAGTTGGTGAGCTACAGCAGGATAGGTTTTACAGCCCACGGAGAAGAGATTAGAGCAGCCGGCCTCTCTTCTAAATACTGCTCATCCTTACAAAAGGCTCAGGCAGGCGCCAAAGGCGGTGTGTGACTAGGACAGTTTAATGGATAATCTTTGAAAGGGGATATTGTCAAGTCTGCCCAGCCTAAATATCGAGCTGGCTTCGTGTGAGTTACCATCTGACTTGTGAGGGAGTCACGCTGCTCCCGCGCTGGCCTCCCGCCTTCCCGGGAACGTCAATGAAGCAGCTTCGGGCTCATGGGGATGCGCGACCGCCTGGCAGGGACCGAGCTCTGACTGCTTTGATGCTTCCCCGTATCCACCCAGAACAGGGGCTCCCAGCTGGTGCACGGGCAGGCAGTCACACACACTGGGACCAGCAGCACGGAGAGGGAACACACACACATGGTCCCTTCGTTGTCTCCTAGAGACTTCTTGGGAATCTGCACCTCGAGCCAAACGTTTCACCCAGAGATGTGCTCTCATCACTAGCAACTGAAGGGAGGGATCAGCCTTCAGTTTGTCCGTTTTCTTCATAAGCGTGTTTTTGGGAGAGAGACTTGTCTTTTGCCAGCACACACTGATCAGTTCTGGGTTGGTATTTTACTGCTGACCTGTGCATTTCAGCTGTTTTGACCATGCAAAGACCACAGTGTGTGTTTAGAGATGACCTTCGCTGACTGTCACTTACCATAAGAGCCGATACATTTTACAGTCAATGACACTCCCATTTTCACACATGTCCCCCTCTCAAGGGGAAAGCTAACACAACAGACAACTGTTCACACAAGACCTCCAAGGGATGCCAGATTCCCAAGTGGATGCTTTGCCCAATTGAGTGAAGAGGCACAGCTCCATTAACCAGAAGCAGGCAATTCCTCATGCCCAATATTCACAGGTTAATTGCTGCATCCCTAAAATAATGTTCTGGTTTCACAGCAGCCGTACTCTCTCACATGGAGCAGAGTGAGCTGTTTGCTGCTGCAGGATGCCCTTGGTGCTACCAAGGACAATCTGAACGCACCGAGCGTGACAGGCTCTCGCTGAATGCAAAAATAAACGCAGCCACTTTGCTTCCTCAGCCTTTGACACCAACAGGGGAAGGGGCTTCCTGCTACAGCAACGAGGAGCACGTGAATTTTGTGATGCTTGAAGTGCTGCCAGGCAGAACACAACCCATCACTCCACTTCTCTGCTGCTGGAAATTACAGGTCCATTAACCCTTCTCTGTGTGTGAGATGCTTTTCCCATCTGCACGCAGCAAACAAGCAAAGAGGATGCGCACGGTGAGCACACACAGGTGTGCTCCAGGGTGAAGGAGGCATTTCCAATGCAAACCTGCCCATACAAACAGTTCTGCTCTCCAGTTCCGATGCTATCATTTTAGGATGGCAACATTTCCCGACCCAGTTTTTATCTTGCTCCCCATTCCTCTGCTACAAGTAGTAATTAGTAATGTCAGTGTTCTGGCTGAATTGCTACAGTCCATTAATAATGCAAGAGTAGTAACAGAGAGAGAGCAGAATAAAAGAGGCTTGAAGGTTAAAAGCAATAAGAGAATGCATTTTGGGGGACATTGGAAGGGGAGAGGAGAAGAGGAGAATTGCTGGCCTACTGAGATTATAAACCATACACTTCAAAACATATCATTCCTTTCAGGTGGAAGTGGTGGGTGAGTCAGTCATGGCTAATTAGAGGATAATATGCAAATAGGAATGACACACAGAGGTGATTTTTACTAAATTAGAAGTAAATGTGTGTTTCACCTTCCCCTTGCCCCTCTAAACTTGCTGCCTCACCACTCGATGTTCCCATTTCTCCGTTACTCATGTTTCAGAGGTCAGTGGTAACCCGGCATCTCACAAGGACACACACTGAAGTTTCTTCAGAGAATTTCTGCTGAGACCAGCCCATACCTGCCCATCTACAACCAAACCTTTAATGCCACTAATCCATCTGCTCCGGGCACACCTTAACCCCAGGCTCTGTTGAAGCTGTTTATGACATGTACTATGAACCTAAAATAGAGCTGGGTTTGAATAGGTAACCCAGCATTTCCCTGGGCTTCCAAGGCCTGGGAATCTTCAACTGACAGCAGGCTCCTCAACAGCAAGAGCTTCACCTCCACCTAAGGCACACAATCCTTCCAATGACACTGAATAAAGCTGCTGCAACTGCATCCTCAACTGCATCACCTGGGGACTTGTTTTTTTCCTTTTATTTTCTCCTTTTCCCGCTAAGCCCAGCACAGAACCGAAAGCAATAAAGGAGCCTATAGGTTTGGTGATGATTCCTTGGCTGTTCCTATTGCTAAATGAAAACTCACATGAAGAGTGGAAGGGCTGAAGTGTCTCTGCATGCCAGGAAGGCAGCTGGTTTGGGGCTGACTCTGGTCCAACACTGAAAAGCAGGGATCTTCTACAGGAAGTTTTGTATCCAACACTGAAAAGCAGGGATCTTCTAAAGGAAGTTTTGTAAGACAATTGAACTCACTCCGAAAGGCCTTCTCTCCTGGTTTTTGGCATTTACAGCCTCCTACATGGTACCAGGCCTCTTGTGAGTGATGATGTACAAACCAACACACCTGCTCTTTCCGTGACCTGAACTCTCACAGGTCACTCCCTCTTGAAATATATATTTCAGTAAGTCAAGTTTATCAACGTTACAATTTAACTGTAGGACAGCTCACTCTGACACTTCAGAGAACTACTCCAAAGTCCTCCAGCACAAAGGGCTCAGACAGCATAAAAAGCCAGTTCATCATTGAGATGAACTCAAAGAAGAATGGAAAAGGAAGGGGAAAAAAAAAAAAAAAAATGGAAAGATCAGCTTCAGAACTGCATGGTGTTTTAGGCCTTTCAAGTATCACTTCCTCTGTGGGGAGGAAGTGAGAGGAGCTGGAGGTTCTCAGATACAAACAGCTTCCCCTCCAGGACAATGAGAGAAAAGTATGGGTGTTTTTAAAAGAAAAAAAAGGGGAAAAAAAAAGAAAAAAGGAAAGCAGGCCAGCCCTGAACACACTGTGACCAAATTAGGAAACAAACTCCACTGACAGCCTCCAGAATGGCCATCGTCTGCAGCAGCCTTGTGTTAGCTCAGGAAGTCTGATGACTGTGTCATCTGCTGAAATCTGTTTATGTGCAAACAGAAAGGAGAAGCAAAACACCTCCCCACACTCCCTGCAGCAGGTTAGGCCATCTCGGGCTCTGGCCCGGAGGAGACATCAGTGCCCTGACACAGTGCTATTCCAAACCTCTGCTGCTGAATCACGCCCCTCCAAAGATAACTCTGCCCTGGAAGCACTAAGGCACAGCAAAATGAGGTGTATGGGGTTTTTTAAATGCATTTTTTAAGTGGTTAGCTGTGGCAGATGAAGCTGAGGTTAGAGATCAGTGATTACTACGACAGGAATGTGAGGGGGAGGAAAGAGAAGGAAGATACAGCTTCTTGAGTAAGGTCAGAACAATGTTTTTAATTTGGCTTGGGAACAGCCTTTTTCCATCCCCTCCAACGTCCATTTCCACTGCAGCAGCAAAATGATAATGCTGCTCCAACACTCTGCAAATACACTAGGCAGGGTTTTAACCTTAAACTGCTGTGGAAAGGACCTGTACCTGAGCTCACAGCAGCCCCAGGAATGCTCAGTGGCACTGCTACCTGTTATGGGGACAGACAAGTGACTGAGCAAAGTTGCTTCACTCTTTAAAAATCAAACAAATGAAGGAATCTGAGCACTCTGGTCCATACAGAGATTTAGGGTTTCTCCCTGGTGTTAGGGTGACTGTGGTACATTATTCCCACTCTTGTCTGCATGAGTGGGAAGAGAACTTCTTGTCCCTTTTCTTTTCAAAGGGATTGAGGAGGAAAAGGCAAAGCTGACAGCTCATCTCAGCCTGCAGCAGGTCTCAACCTCAGCACAACTACAGCTTTCAGGGTCCTTCCAGCCCCAGGAGTTTGGCTACGAGGCCACTCCACCAATTTTCCACCTTCAAGGCAGCCAAGGGTCTTTCACAACCCACCCAGGGTGCTGTTATCCAATTCCTGGTGGAATCCATCACTTATCTCCAAAGACAGTCATCATAAACCAGAACTGACCACCACAGGTGTGCTGCTGCTCTTGGTGTTCCCTTTGCCCAAACAGTTGTAGGCTCCCTGTGCCCAGGGACAAAAGGCTAAACAAGATGGTGAAGCTTAAATTTCCATCTCCACATGAAGTTATTACTTCTGAACCTTTCCCCTGCAAAGGACAAAGCTATGAATGGAAGGTAGCACTGCTACCTCGTATGGATCTGACACAGAGGCACTCACTGGTCAGTGAACAGCCTTTTCAATTGGCTTTTCACTGACTGGATATTGCTGTACAAGGCAGAAAGCAAGCACAGGAGTCAGCTTTGTTGCTTGAAATTGCACTGACTTAACACAGTCCATTTTTAAAGGAACTAGTCTGAGTTCCTGCTTTCAGCAGCTTATTTTTTTTCCCCCTGCAAGAGACAGATACCCCATTTAATCTGACCTCTTTCCTCAGGTCCATTTCCAGGCTGGGCCTCACCCTCTCCTCCTCTGTCAGACTCATTTATCAAGCGAAGCATTTCCACATACCACTGCATAAATAGACTTGACCTTGTTAAAGCAGCAGCAGCACCTGAGCTCCAGCTGATGGAGTCTCTCCACCCTATCACAGCAATTAACCCAGCCCACTCCTACTCTCTTTCCAGGTGGGGTATTCTCAGAGCTTCTACAGCCCTCTCCTATGCGTCTCAAAGGGTGACAAGTTGGCAAGCAGTGATTTGGGGCTGATTATTATGCCTCCTTCTCTGGAAAGGGGCGTTTAGGAGCAACATACAGCTGGCACCGCTCAATTCTTGTAACTGCTCCTGCCCAGTCCAAGCACACAGCAAAAATCAAGGTGTAAGACAGTACCCCCAGCACGTGGCTTTCCCTTGTTCCCCTTGCAGTTTCTTCGCAGGATAAGGAGCTTGCCCAGCATAAACCTGGGGCTGAGAAGATCTCCCAACTCTCAGCACTCCCCAAACAACTCTGACCCTCCCCGCCTCGATGGGACGGCCCACACGGTTCAGCGCACGTGCCCGTCCTCCACGGGACTGTACTTTTAAGGTCTGCTCTACTACGAGCTCTCTCCTGTTATCTATCTCCCTTTAGAACCCGCCAATAAAACCTCCTGGGGTGTTATCTGCTGCCTACAATCACCTCAACCCCACCTTCGACCTTGGTCCCTCCCTCCGGCCCATCCCTTCGCGGAGATAGAGAATGAGCCGTGCTCCGATAGCATCGCGCTCGCCCTGCCTGCGGCTCGGCACCGGCACCGCTGCTGCAGCCGAGCTTCAATGTCCTTTTATGGAAGAAAAATGAAAATCTCCTGCCCAGCCGTGGAGAGCCTGAGCCGGGCTGAGCCGAGCTGACAGACGGAAACTCGCCATTTGTTGTGGTTTTGGCACCGAGAGCGCCCAGCGAGTTCCCATGCGCGCCGCAAGTTTAAAAAGGGCGCAGCCGAGAGCTCCGGAGCAGGAGGTGTCGGGGATGCAGTGCTCAGGGGGAAGATGGCAGAGCCATGAAAACATGGCTTAGGGCATTCTGCTGGCATGGGCACGTGGGAGATAGGTCTCCAGATCAAAGTGGACACAGGCACGAGTGCTCCATTCCCAAGCCCTGTCCCTGGAAGTGTTCAAGGCCAGGCTGGATTGAGCCCTAAGCAACCTGGTCTAGTGGAAGGTGTCCCTGCCCATGGTGGGGAGTGAAAACGAATGGTCTTTAAGGGTCCTTTCAACTCAAACCATTCTGTAATTCTATGAAGACCTGTAGCAAGGTCGTCCACACCACATTTCCTTCTCTTCCTCGTCCCAACAAATTTTCTTAAGAGACACAGGAGGGTGGGAATTTAAACACAGGAGTTGGGACTTTGAGGTCATTGCCACCAAGAAGAAGTTAGCAAGGGGTCTGCCACAGCAAATGCCACCTTCAGCTCTGCTCTGCACTAAAGCTGTGGGGCTAAGCTCCAAGTAACAATCAAATCCAAATAAACAGGCTCAAGGAAAAACATACGGATAACAGCAATAAGAATGTCTGAACAGAGAATGAGATGGGGCCACGGGACTTTCAAAATGTTTGCGCTGCTGTCAAGAAGCTGAATGAGACAGCAGACTCCAACAGCTGGGAAAACATGTTGCAAAACAAGGAGAATTAAGTAATTCTCCATATGTATATCCTACTCTGAGGCATTCTGGACAAGCTCAGTTTCTCCAACCAGGACAATCTTTTTTTCCATGTTGCACATGCACCCTGCCAGCGACAAATCCCGATACAGTTTAAGCCTAAACCCACAGCACATCTGGAGTCGGGCAGGGCAGCTCTGGGCAGCATGGCCCAGCCTTTAGCACAGAAGTAATGGGCCCTGTGGTATGTGTTGGATGACATCCTTGGACAGCTATGTCATCCTGAACACATCCCCTGCTGCTGGGTGCTGGATTACACAAACACTTCCCCCTGCACTCTATAAAACACTCCTAACCAGATCATCCCTGCGGCCGCCTTGTTGCCCACCTCCGAACCACAAGCAGCTGCGGGTGCCTTGCTGCACCAGGTACAGAGATCACGGGTGCCACAGTATCCCCCTCACCTCCTTCTGCAACTTCAGGTCTCGTTGATCAAGCAATAACTTATTTCAGCGAGACCATTCCCGTCAGAGGCGTGCAAACCGCACAGTGGGACTCGCGCTCGTTACCAGTGGTGCCGGTGCCCTGCTAAGAGCGGCCGTGTTCAGGCACAGCTCGGTGCAAGTTTAAACCTGTCTCACTTCCAGCAGAAAATGAAGGCTAAAAGCAGCTGGGTGCATCTGTTCCTAGCCAGCACCTCCAAATCAATCCCGAGGCACAGAGCAGCTTAAAAAGGCGTGCCCTAAAACACCAAGTCTCAGTGCTGCTAATTAAAACACGTGAGGATTGCTGGTGGCCAGAGAGCCTAAGCTGAAGATGAAAGGCAAAAGAGCAGACATTTCAGCCATCTGAGATAGGCACACAAATGTTCAAGGCAGTCCCCAAACCCACTGTGATGTACTGGAATGGCAGCTGCCCAGGCCAAGAGCAATGCCATCCCATGCCATGCAGCCACGTGCCATCACCTCTTACACCCAGCCAGCACTGACCCAGACAACTGGGTACCATAAAGCAATAAAATTCCATGCTATGGAAAGGAGTTTTAAGGAAATGCAAGTCCCTGCAATGTGGCCTGGCTATGAAATGAGTGCTGGGGGTTTCAAGCTCTCCGCTACTCTGTGCATGCATTATTTCCATGGCAACAGCAGCTTTCAGCTCCCCATCTCTTGCTGGCTGAAAGCCCTGCAGTGCTTTGTGCTGAGACTGCAAAGAAGGGAAACCATCTCCCTCTCCCACAACACGGCGCCAGGGACGGCAGCAGCAGCTGGGAACAAAAGCCTTGTCTTCAACATTGTGGGGTCCTGGGAGGAGGGAGGCTGAGCAGAGAGGATGGACTTCCTTTTCTGGTGGAAAACAGCACTTCCCCCACCATGCAGAAGTGCACACTCACCTCCCAGTACTGCACAACTCAACCAGCAACATGTGCCTTTCCTTGTTTTACCACAGTTGCCAGCTTTGGGCTGCTCTGTAGCGCTGGGAGGAGAACTGTGCATCCTTAGAGATGAGAAGTTTGAGCGCTGCTTCCATGCAGGGATCCCTCCAAGATGGAGGCCGAAAAAGCAGGCTGGAAAACCCTCCTGTCACCAGGAAGCCTGGCTCCATGTGCAGTCAGCATCTTATTACAGAGCAAAACCTCAATACTCAGCCAAATCTGAGTGAAAGCTGCCTTTGCCCCAGCACCAGCTCAGACTGCACACACACACACAGAACACATTCGTAAGGTGGCTCAGACAATATTTTTCCTTGGCTAACTAAGCTTTTCCTCTACCCTGCTATTTGTCATATTAAGATTCAAGTCCTGGCCACCTAACCACACAGGAGCCAAACTTGATGCCACACAGCTGGAGCCACAGCGGCCCTGGCAGATGGTGCCAGCTCATCTGCATGCTCCCCGTGCAGCCGGGCACTCACAGGAGGCAGAGCAGCTCTGCCCGTTGCTCAAGTTACAATTAGCCACATTTTGGTCCCTGCAAGGTGCAAATGACTGGAACTGCAGGTGAGATGCACAAGCAGTGACCTGGGTATGTGCAGAGCTCTTACTGTTGAGGCCAGCATACAGACACACAGCTGAAGTGAAGGCTTCCAGCTGGTTCGCATCGCTTGCTTCACAACGTATCCATAGCTGGCCCAAATATGAATGAACCTCCCTGCAAGATTTAATGGAGAGCCTGAGGATATCAACACAAACTCCCAAAGCCAGACAAAGGATCCAGGTGATGGAGCACTGGGATACAGCAGGTCCACCATCTGGTCCTCCTCTCCCCAGCCTCAAAGAGCTGTGAGATTTTGGGAGAGATACATTTTGACCTTCCCCTTTCCACACTTCCCCTTGCTTTTAGGTTCAGCTGTGTGAGTGCAGTCCTTCCAAAGGGAGAGGGACTCCTTCCAGGATCAGTCATCACCACCACCGAGTCTGCCAGAGGCAATGCTAGCAAAGCCAATGCATCCTCTCCAACCTCTGTGGAGTTCCCTAGATTAGCCCTTTCCTCCCTTAGGGCAACCATTTCCTGCAAGCAAGAGCATTAACTGAAATTCTTCACTCTGGAGAGAGAGGAGATAGCAGGAATATGAAGAACCACTGCAGCTGATGTTGCGAGACACCACATCCTGCTATCCAAATTCCTCACCCTCGACTTCAAATCCTAAAGTCGTTAAAGACTTCTAAGAAGAGCACAGATCTACTCAGCAGATTTTCAGCTAATGAATCAACACAAGCTGTCCAGGAAACCAGAAATCCAGCCCACTGGAATGCTGTAACCCCAGGGAGGGGGGGAACAGGCAGTACACTAGGAAGGAAATGGAACAGCAGAGCAGTAGGAAAGGAACATTTCAGCACTGATCCCTCTTACCACGGTTACTCTGCTGCATTACACATTTTAGGGAAAAAGCGACTTCAATTCATTTCAAGGGTTCATGTTTTTCAAGCCCGAATTCTGTTCTGTAGTGCTGACATATGTACATTTTGAAAACAACTCGGCTTTTGCAGAAACAGTTAGAAAAAATTGAGATTTAAGCGCGAATCAACATTGCCACCTAGTGCCTAGCACACCTCCTTGCTCCAACACAGGGACAATCCATCGGCACTACAATGGAGATCAGGATCTAAAATGGAATTGTGCATATTTCCAAAGCAGCTTTCTCCCCCCAAGTAAGTTCAATTTTCACACCAGACTGCAGAGTTCAGTGCTGGCAACTTCGATTTCTCCAGACAAGAGTATTTAACCTTCTATTAACTTCTCAACCCAGGCAAAAGGTGATACCACATCAATGAAAGAACCCAAAGCTCTGGCACCTACAAGTGCAAGGTTAATGTCCTCAGGAGGAATTTCAGTGATTAGCAGCAATCTCAGAACTCATGAGAATTCACTGTTGTGGCTACAGTGATGCAAGAGGCCTTGTAGCTCCATGCCAAGCACTGATCCTGCCCTGCCTTGCTGGCACCAGATGTAAGCAGGATCCTGCATCTGTTCATGAGACCAGGAAACATTTCTGTGCTTCTGTTTTTTCCCAGAACTGATGGTGAGGAAGCAGCAAGTTTTCCCCATTCCACCCCCTCCTCGGCCTGATGATTCTCCTGCTATGGCCATTAAAAACTGGAGAGAGCACAAAGATCTGCCCTTTGAATGGCTGACATTTCAGCCAGCTCTCCCAGCAAGGTTTTTTGTCACTTCCAACTGAATCTGTATTCATGCTAGCCCATGAAAGAAAAATGCAGATACCAATTCTCTCAAATATAGCATGTAAGGTTGTTCCAGCTCATTCTCCAGAAGTTTCATTAGATACAAGATTAGAATTTGGTTTTGACTTACAAACATCCAGTTCCATGCTCAACCAGAACATTTCTGTATATGCAAGACAGCAACCTCTGGCACCCTTAGGCTTTTTCAGCCAATATCTTCCAAGAAAAGACAGGACTCCTGCTCTCTTATCAACAGTGCCCTGAAACTCACCTGCCCAGGAATCCAATTTTACAGAAGACCAGTAGCATCCAGCAAACACTTTGACTGCTGCCCCATGCAGTCACATGAGATACTGCTGCTAGGAAGGGTGAGCTCTCCTCCCAGCTCTCCTGCCCAACACTCCAGAAGAGACCAAATGTGAAGCATCCCCCAATTACCTTTCTGCAGCGGGGATTGGGGCAGCTGAACCGCTTCACATCGCTGTCCAGTAGAGCTGGGAAGTTACAGAAGGGACACCTGTAGCCCAAAACGAGATGCCATTAATGCAGAGTGCCAAACATAGCTTTGCTGAAAGCTGATTTAGTTAAATAGCTGCATGGAAGTTGCTAAGGCTGCCAACCCAATGCCTGTTGCCAGGATGTGCTGACTATTGCCTTTTTGCTCATATTTCTTCGATCACTTCCCTGTTTGCAATCAAAATATTATATGCTCAGCACTGCTTTTGACCATGTAATTTAGCGGATCAGCACAGAGCTGGCAAGCAAGTCTTGGGGGAGACAAGTCTATTGAATTTTAATCTGCTCCTAGTCAAAGGCAGAATAAAAACAGACCTGGGAAGGCAGAAGTCTGAATTTATAATCCAGCTCTTTAAAAGCTACCTATCTCAGAGTCAGCACAAACGCAGGGTTTCAGGGAACAATTTTCTACAGCAGGAAGTGCAGCATTCTCTGTGGGACACTCACCTGACGAGCTCATCTGCACAGGCAGCAGCCACCTCCTCCTCAGCTTTCCGCTCGTAGTATTTACAGAGGATGTTCTCTGGAAGCACTTTCTCCAGCTCACTGGTGGGGAAGGAACACGTGCAACTGCCTTCCATGCAGCTGAGCTCTGACTGGGGTTGGAAAGAGAGCTCAGGTTCAGTATGACATTAGCAAAAAGCAGCTCAGGATCCAGAACATTTCCAAGCAAATCAGTGCAGAGCCTTGCTCAGAGTAAGAGCTTAGGTCAGCAGATCTCAGAATGACTTGAGCTTTGGGACTTTAAAAATCATCCAGTTCTAAAACCCCTGTCATGGGCAGGGACACCTTCCACTAGCCCAGCTTGCTCCAAGCCCTGTCCAACTTAGCCTTGAACACTTCCAGGGATGGGGCATCCACAATGGGTAACCTGTGCCAGTGCCTCATAACAAAAAGTTTTTTCCCAATATCTCATCTAAATCTACTTAAGGTGACTGACAGAGAATGGGTTTGCTGTGGGAAGAACAAGCCTAATTAAACAAATCAGGCCTCAAACACTGGGCAGAAGATGCTGTTGCCAGCTGGGATCACAATTCACTT
This sequence comes from Callaeas wilsoni, assembly GCA_013398955.1. Classification (NCBI taxonomy): domain Eukaryota; kingdom Metazoa; phylum Chordata; class Aves; order Passeriformes; family Callaeidae; genus Callaeas; species Callaeas wilsoni. The sequence goes on from VWPU01013447.1 coordinate 61,582, forward strand.
TAAGTCCACTGTGACCACGTATCAGCCTGTTATTATTGTACAGTCTCTGCTGAGAACCAGCACTCATGGTGCATTCTTTTCAATAAAGCCATATAAAATACAGCAGCCAGTTTATACATCTACATGAAATGGATCCCAGAGCACAACACCATCCCACAGTTTAAGAATCCTGAGGCAGAGGAGCACACACACTTCAGAGCAAGTTAATGACTTTTTTATAGCTCAGCTAAGTACTGGATAATTGCTAGCTAAATCAGAGACTAAGGAGGTGAGCAGTACCATAGAGGAACCAACCCCCAAATTAAGTTGGGATCACAGTGATATCATGAAGGACAAACACTCTTAGGTAGAAGGATACTGGCCAAGTCAGAGAAGTGTTCCCTGTGCAGATACCACTGGTTTATTAAGTACCACACAAGTGATTGCTGTTTCTATGAAAGCTGTAGGAATTGTTAAGCATAGAGCAAAAAAACCCCTGGATGTTAGTAACCCTGAAATCCTGTGTAAAGATCACATTGTGAAGTTGTTGGCTTCACTTGGTGGTGAGACTGACTGGGATTTCAGGACACCATTCCATTCAAATATTTCCTGGGAAGTGCAGTTACATCTGTTTTAAGCAACAACACTACACAAACAGCAATGTCATCTCCCAACAGCTATTATCCATTTCCCCCTCGTCCAGCTGTGAAATCCTTACCTTCCCAGAGCCAAAAACTGCCTCCTGAGCATATTTAATTAGGCACTCCTTGCAGAACAAGTGACCATCTGCACACTGAGTCAACTCTTCGAAGGCAAACTCCCCGTAGCAGCAGCGGCACTCGATCATCTGCCCGTCCTGCAGCCACCAGAGGAATCAGCATCAAAACATCAACAGCTACAGCAACACACACACACACACACACACAACTGCAAGCCAGGAAAAATTAACAGCATTAATCCTAAAAAACAGCTACAGATATACACCATTCCATTAGATATCCTATTTGGTGGTCCAAATCCCCCAAGTGCAACCTAAGTCACTTCATATCTACGTGTCCTGCTTGAAAGGTTCCAAAAAGCTACAGAATGTGCAGTGATTAACAATTCTTAGCTCACAGGCAGAGAAGCATCTTGGGTTTGGGAAGCTAGAGTCACAGCGAAGCATCCTGAGTGTACACACCAATCTCATGGGGAAAACCAAGATTCAGATCTGTTATCCTCTAAAGGAACATTTACCATCTGCCTGGACAGACCCTGTCTTGGCCTCTTCACTGTGGAGGTGGAGAAGTTTGCCACTGCTAAAAAGGAAGCATAGCCCACTTTTCCAAAGTTTGAAGAGAAAATGAGCATTGAAGACTAAAATGTAATGCACAGGTGCTGTTCTCTACATTTTCTCTGAAGTGAAAGAGCTGATTTTCAGGTTTTTAAAGAATCCTTTCTGCAAACAAGGAAGGCCTTCTCGCTGGCCAAGCTGCAACAACAGTGGATCTGTTTTAAACAGCCATAACGGCAGGAATGAGAGCAAACCTGATGCTATTCTATTGCAATGTTTGTTCTGAGCAGTGAAGATACAAGCTGAATTACTACAGATCATTACATGCATCAATACTGTCTTGCTGGCCTCAGCTCCTGCCTACCTTTCCTAAAAGCCAGCCAACACACATTACACCAGGTTTTGCCAGCTCAGCAAAAGCAGCACAGTTGAAATGCAGCTTCAGAAAAGCTCCATTCCAGAGCTAAAAGAATCTGTGAAGTAGGAAGTGCAAAACAGTGTCTGTGCATAAGCTGAATTCAACTTATAACATTATAGATACTGACCTTCTGATACTGCTCCTCATTCATCTGCAGAGCCAGGAGGAAGTCTGCATGCTGCAAGAGAGACATGTGCATCTGTATTTACAGAATAGATAAAGCAATTTTCCAAACTCTCCACTCATTTACATTATCTCAGGACTCACAAACCACCATAAAAGGCTTGCTGTCTGCTTGTAACATCACTCAGCCCATCCCTCCAATCCATTAAGCCATTTATGATTCAGCTAAAACAGATGGGAGAAGCAAAGGCAGCAAGAACAAAGAACCAAATTCTATCTTGTGGAGGGCTGCTGGCTCAGGTTTCCATGGGCAGAGATGATCTCACCCAAAGGGCCCTCCAGAGAACATGAGCTCTGTGTTTCAAAGGAGACCTTCTCCATCTGCCTAGGAGACAAGGATCTTTACGGAGCTCCTTTGGAAAGGACTGTGGGTGCAGAGCTGTGAGTTCAGTCTTTCCTCAGCCTCGGAGAGGAAGACAACACAGCAGTGGGTGCTGCAGGCTCTGCTTCAAAACACCCAGTTCTCAGCACAGGACAGACTGTTCTGGAGCCACAGGCCTGCCAGCCTGGGGAGGGCAGAGTGAGTGGACACACTGCCTTGGGCCTGGCCATTACTCACCACCAGCACTGAGCAGCAATTACAAGCCCTAAAGCAGCAGAGAAGCCTGCTAACAATTAGAGGAAAGAGTTAATTAGTAGAGTTTTCACCACTTCATAGCAAAAAAAAACCCCTCCAGAATGGTGTTTGCACAAGCAGCAGCTGCGTATTTAAGTAAATATGAAATTCTGTGCTTGGCTTCTTTCCTTTAAAATTGAGTTACTTGGGAAGAGACATATGTGTTAACAGGTAGGGAAGGGGAAAACATAGTTATTCAATATTTGGTTCAGTGTTTGAATTTCTGTAAGAGACAGATTTTTCATGTTTGGGGCCAAAACTTTGACAGTTGTTGAGGATTTGCACATGATCAAAGCAGCTCCTATCACTCACCTCTGCCATCTCTTTCACTTTCTGCTCATAGAATTCCTGCTCCAGCAGCACCGGAGGGAGAAGGGAGAGCTTGTCGTAGGACCTCCAGTGCCGTCTCTTGTTCTCCAGGAAGAACATGCGCTTCTCAATTTTCACATCCCCTGAAGCAGAGTTAAAGGCTCAATAAAAAGGGTTGGAGCAGCCAGAACAAAGCTTAAATCCCTCTTCCTCCATACACCACCCGATGCAGACTCTCAGCAGCTCACACAGCACTTTACCAAGCAGAGGCACTAATGAACAGCATCTCCAAAACAGATACCAGTGACAGAAACTCAGCTCTTTTGGGACCACATTCCTTTTAAGAGGATTTGCTTTCTGCTTCAAGCCAGTTCTGTTTACAATAACGATGCAGAGAGCACAATACACACAGTTTGGCATTTACCTTGCTCAAATTTGAAGTCTATATATGAATATTGATTCATTTCTTTCCTCCTTTTTCGTTTCCCGCTGGTTTCGGGAGACAGCTCCTGCCACTTTTTGATAGCATCTGAAAAGGCCTAGGAAACAACATGCAGGCTTATTAAATCCTGTGCCTGGAGGAAAGCAGGAGCACCTAATTCAAGCTGAAGCACAGTACAAACATGGGCATAGGACTGACCCAAAACTGGAAAGCCAAGCATTCCAAATAGAGGCAAATATACATCCTTCCTTTGCTCAGCTTGTTCCTTCATGTACTCAGAGTAACTATTCCATAAACGCAAAGTAGGTGAATGATACTTCATAACAGCTCAGCTGCTAATATCAGAGTGGGCACCACCTGTATTAAACAGACCTGGTTTGGCTTCTTTTTGTGTTGCTGGGTTTGGCTTTTTGTTTAAAAAAGTGAACTTCAAATACTCGGTGCTCAATCAATCAAGTGAAGAGACAAGAAGATTTATTTTAGTTAAGTCCTGGAGTAGTAGAGAAAGAACCTCAAGCAAGGGCGTATCAGAGGAGCAGATCTAAGTCAAAAACTTAAAGCCACACTGACATTCAGTTTGCTGATACTTCAAACAAGTGTCTTTGCATCTCCATGACAGCGGAAGTCTTTTATAAGGAATACAGGACTCATGCCACAAGTCATACTAAGAAGAAACAGGACAGTGAGACTCAGGCTGCTCTCCAATTCCATGCAGCCAGTTAACCAGCAGCAGCAGTTAAATGTTTCAAGATTTAGCTAAATGTCTAGGTTTTATTGACAATTATACTGCACTTCAGTGGCGACGTACAGGAACACTTCCCACTTTAATGCATCCCCCACCATCAGCCAGCTCGTGTTTCCCCTGCTCTTCTATTAGGGAAAGTAAAAACTTCCTGCAGCATTCTGTCTGGCCAATAAATTTTGAAAATTTCTGCTAAATGGATTAAAACTTCTTAAAAGGAAAGGAAGATTATTATAAAACCCATAACCACGCAGCAGCAGATGGCACAGAAAGGCCAAAGCCATCACAGTGCTCTCTGCAGACACGGGAGATAAGCCCAGGAAAGAAAACAGACTTGAAATGGAGCACCTTTCGTGTGATTGCATAGTGTCCCTTGAGCTCGTGCAGTGCCCACTTGATGTCCTGGCTGCTCAGCATTTTGAAGTCTGCCATGAGGAGATCAGCTGCCTGAATAAAGCACCGCTGGTCAAGGGGGGCGAGTTTGGAAAAGTCAAAGTAGTCCACTTTAGGCACCTAAGGAGAAAATGAAAAAAATTAAAAGGCTGCTATAGATACACACAGGAACACCACAAATGGTGCTCTCAGTGATCAGGACATTCTGCAAGACCACCCAAAATTCAGGGTATGTGGCACCCAGCTCTGAGCACCTCAGTACAGTGTCGGTGCAAAGCCTACTGGCCCAGGCACTGCTGCAGGTGACCTGCACACAGTAAAATGTAATTTAAAACCACGGTGTGTGGCTGCCTGAGACAGCAAGGAGAGGAAATACTTATGTTACTATGAAGAGTGAACAACTTTATTAGCTCGAGGTAGAGAGATACTTCCAAGAGTAGGAAGAGGTATTCAACATCTCTCTCAGGCTACAAAGAGCTATTTCAACACCCTCAAAGCAGCTCAGAGAAAATTTTTTGTTAAATGGATGTTTTAAAACACAAATAAAATCAAGCAGCTGTAGGGAGATTTGCAGTTAGGAGGCTGCAGGGCAATGCTTAAAGGCCTCACAAGAGAGACCCAAGGGCCAAGGCTACTTCATGTGACAGAGTGATTGTGGAATTCTTGTCTCAGTTATCAAAATGAACACTTGAGATGGGGCAGTGACAGGCAGGCAGGGCAGAGGGGCTCGCTGGAGGCAAAGGAGCAGACGCTGTGCAGCTCTGGCACAGCCAAACAGGAAAGGCTTGGAAGTCATCTTGCAAGCAACTAATTATTGCTATTTAACGCCGCCTTACACATACCCAGAGGCCTCCTGTGAAAGCAAGGCTCACTCAAGCACTCTGCAATCACACACTAATCAAAGCAGACATCCCAAGGTCCACTCAGGCTGAACGGACTGCCCAGAGGCAGCAGGAGATGTGGATACTCTCACTTGCCTTTGTCTCATCTTGGCTGGCAAGCAGGCTGCTGCTGGGGTTTAAAACCACTCTGCCTTCCTTCTTTGGGTAATCTGGATTTTCCAGAAGAAAGTTACAAAGTCTGAAAAGATAAACATAGTTACATCAGGGTTGGGGAGCTCAGGTTCATTTCTCAGTTGTCCAGTTTTTAGTACTGTATAATTATGAGGTCACAGTCAAAGCCTGCGTCCTGGACTAGAGCAAACTGCAAGTAAATGACTGAGAATTAAGTAAAAAACAAGCAGCTGTGTGGCTGCAGAAGGAAAAGCAAATAGGTTTGTCTTTCAACAATTAAATTTACACACATGAAGCTTGTATGGATGAGCTACTAATCATCTATGGAAAAAAACCCATAAAAATCCCTACCAAACCCATGAAAGGCTCATGTCTTCCTCAACAAACTATTACAGATGCAAATATGAATCAAAGCCTCCATTCTCAGTCTACCTTCACATTAAAGCAGCTGGAGCAACCTGGTTTAGTGGAAGGTGTCCCTGATCATGGCAGAGGGGCTGGAACTAGGTGACCTTTAATGGCCTTTCCAATCCAAACTGTTCTGTGATTCCATGATTAAAGCAGAGACAAAGGCATGTTTAAGATGTGTGTACATGGAATACAAACTCTGAATACAGGTTTGATCGTAACAAAGCTTGCAATCACACCAGCATTACCCAAATTCCACTAGAAACTGGTCTGGTGAGAACAGCACTTGGAAAATAATCACTAAAATTGCTGAAAAATTGCTTAATAGCCTGTAAATGCAGCATACCTGAGGTTCTACCACAAACAGTCATAACTGTCAGGTAACTGCAGTTTAACTGAGTATTTTAGCTTAGAAAAGACTCAGCGAGGGGTTTTCAAATGCCCCATTGCTGGAGAGCCACAAACACTCCAGAAATCCTTCTGAAAGGGCAGCCTGAATCAGGCTCCCACAGCTTTTTCTCAGCCCTCACCAAGCAGCTGTGCTGGCTGGGGCAAGGAACACAAGCTGTTCCTCAGTTTCCCCAGCTGCAGAATAAGGTCCTTCTGAAAAGAGCCAGGACAAGCAATTAACATTTGTAAAACTATTGGAATGAGAAGGTGCTAGGCTGCAGCAAAGGCATAATTGCAGCTAATTTACATTCCTGATGTCAGAAATCAGTCCCTAATTAAGAAATCTGAACTGGCTTGAAGCATTAACCCACTATCAAGGCACGATTACTTTAGCCCTGCTTTCGCATTCAAAGCAGAGGCATTTCTTTTTGTTTAATCAGGTATTGACATATTGAGCCAGAAGCTTTTGACTGAGTGTGAATGCTCCTGCACACAAAAGCTGAATAGATGATACCCTGCTAAGAGGGGCTCCCACATCTTATCTTTCACATCAGTTGAAAGTTTTAAGAAGATCATTTCGGGGGAAAACAACAAATATCTTGGCACTGAGCATTTAATAGCTTCCAGCTTCCACCACCCGCCATCCCTTTGGTAAAAGATAACTGTTTTAATCCAACAAAACAGAAACTTCAAGGAGCTCAGATCGTGGCTCTAACGAAAAGGTTTCAGCTGGGGCACGGCCAGGGTACATTTGAACTATCCTGCATGTTGCCATTTCAACGCTGAGGATTTTGGGGGATGCTGACCTTCGGTGTGTGACAATTAGTTAAGTGGGTCCCGGCGCACAGCACACCCACACTCACGGCACTGTTCATTAATATCTGCACCACAGGACACAGAGCTGGTTAAAAGCCTCATCCCTGCCCAAAACCAGCCACCCTTAGTTATTATATTTCAAGCCTGATTCAGCTTGACACACCATGGAGATCAAAGAGACCCTGCCAGCGAGGCTGACCAGTGCTTTGACCCATTTGTTCTCACACAAAAGCTGCAGTGACAACTCAAAAGATAGTTTGGTTAAAGGAATAAAAATATGGAGAAGAAATCTTTATCATCCAGTAAGTGGGTAACGCACCACTGAGCAGACACTGTAGCTGGCCTACAGGGAAGCCTGGAAGCACCTTTTCATCTCACTGGGTCTGTGGCACACAATGGGAGAGAAGAGATTTCAGGAGCAAAAAAGGGAAGGAACACATTAAGACCGACAGAAGCCAATAGTGGGATTTAATTCCATCAGGCTTCGCTAAATCCCCGCAGGACACAAACCCGAGTTTTTTCACACAATCTGGGAGGGTCCTGCAGCCAGATGCCAACTTCAACAGCCCAACAGCCCCAAGGAATGGCTCTGCTTGTCTTCTACACCTCCACCACAACCATCCACCCTGAGGTGCACCCAGTCCGTGGTGTGGGCACCCCAAAGCTGCTCCACCACTGCAGGGAAAGCACTTTTGAAAGACCACAAAGAAGGTCTGGTCTGTTGACTTTCTAATCAAGAAGCCCTGCTTTGGAGACACGACTTCACAGCACAGGTAAAGCAGCAGAATAGGAAATCTATGCCCAATGGACGGGATCATCCTTAGTTCCTCACCAGTTAACTTATTTATGGCCCAATGACTAATTCTAAGCCTCACGCACTTAAATACTTCTTAATTAGTGCCCTAGTTAGCTGAAAAGGGCATTGGATTTATACAAGTGAATATTCTGGCAACCAACACCTATTCCTCATTCTTGTGTCACACAGTAACCAGTCTGGACATGCTGGAGATAACAGTGACAGTTGCAGAGAGAGAAAGGGAGGCCACCAAGCATCAGACACCAGTCACAAGTGATTTACTTCAAACCATCTCCCCTCGGTGCTGCTGGTGCCAGCACACGCAATCCTTCGCTCCCCAGCTCTGCCCAGAAGGGCACAGAGATGATGCAACTCAGCAATAAGGTTAATCACTTTTTTAAAAAAACTTTTGACTCTAACATGACATCCAGAAATCTCCAGTATGATGAACATTAAGGTATTCCTGAGCTGTTAATGCAATTTGGAAAGCATGGCCTCACATTAATTTTCCACTCCTTTTATTTCATTTCCTTGCTCATGTTTCTGCTGAGTTTGACCAAAATCAGTCCCTCAACAGATCTCTAGAACCAATCCTACCAGCCCTTAATTGTGTTTGCTCTATTCTATCCCCAAAAAGTGGTGTGAGAGAATTCAAACAGTGCCAACGCTACTTGAGCAAGTAAAGGGGATAAAAGCCAACATCATGACCATAAATTATGGACACCAAGCCAGTGTCAGCTTTACCTGGGAAGGTCCAAAAACCAGTGAAATGAAGGAGGGAATGATTTCCTCCAACTCACCAACCCATCTCCATACTGTGTTTTATAGAAGTCATCTTAACACCTTAATCCTGACACTTGCTCTTTTTAAGAGCCCTGGCAATAAATAAGACAAAATTATATGTAATATCTTTGAATAAGTAATTTATCTTAAAAGCAGAGAAGCTACAGCACAACAGAATTAGAAGGGACTTAAGAACAGCTCTATTAGAAGTACAAAAAAAAGAATCTCTGCTCTTTGGTATTATCAAGGCAGTGCTGAGCCCCAGGCTGGATGTGCTCTAGAGCAGCATCCCTGGCAGGTGGGGACATGGGAAAGTGCTGCAGTTGTATGACACACTGTGGTTCTTGGCTCTGTACTCACACATTTAAGTCATAGCAGTTCTTGATGATGATTAATTCTTCAATATATTCCTTCTTCACATCTGGGAATCTTGCTTCCTACAGCAGGAAAAGCTAAAGGTTATGTAGGTATTAGAGGAGCTGTGTAACAGATATAGCACCCAGGACAGGGATTTACAGGTAATTAACCAACAGGGGCAAAATGGTCAAGAGATCATTTATAGCCATCCAGCCTTGCTCCACAGGATGACTGCTAACAGCTCTTTCTCAAAGGAACAGTGAGGGTAGTGATGTGGCACGTGGCCTAAGGAGAGATTCAGGCTCTGTAGGAATGAACTACAACACAAGGAAAGTGAATATTTTACCTTCAGCACGACCATCAAGGCGTTGCAGTTATGTGCTGAAATACAACACCCCAAAGCAAAAGGAAAAAGCTCAGCAACATGTACACCCACCCAATGAACCCAGACACATCAGCAATGAGACCAGAACAGACAACAAACCTTTGGTGGCATTTACTGTGAAGGCTCTCCCTGTGTTTGCTGCTCTCTCTGGGGTTTCTGTATAGGTATTGCAACCATGTGGTATTTTGCTTTGCAAGACTGGACTGGTCAGGGTTGTCAAGCAACCCTGACAATGCAAGAATAGCCTCTTATCCATCTCAAAGGGACTGATAAAAGAGGTCTTACTCAGAAAGAACTGAATTTTGTTGGACTGCTACTTAAATATTTTCCTTAACCCCAGTTTTCCCAAGTAGAATTAGATATGGGATGTGAAGGCAAGGCTTGAAGGGGATGGGGTGGTGGTGGAAGACACAGACGCATAAGAATATGCATGCTTGCAAGAAAAAAATATTCAGTAAGACATCAAGAGAGAGCCTTCCTCCCTGGCAATCAAGGGGAGGGCTGTGCAACCAGTAGACACATGAATCACCACATTTTTATTTAGCTTTGTTTATCATATATACACCGTGTTGCCCAAGCTGCTGAATATACCAAAGGATCAGGAGTGTCCTTCCTGGTGGCTCTTGTCATAGCCAGTGTCCCTCGTGCTAAGCTTCACACATGGGGCATGTGGAGTTTTCATACACAAGTCCTCATGGTGCTTATCCAGTTATTCCTCAGCACTGCTCCTTGGAAATCCACACTGCAAGGGCAACTATTACCCCAGCCACCGTGGTGGCCTTACCATGGGCATGGACCAAACTCCTGTAGGAGAGGCAGCTGAAAGCAGCCCTGGCTCTCAGTGATGTGTCTCAAACTTCTCTACTGCACCCTGTATCCTTCTGCCACTGTTTAGGGTCCCAGGTTTTCTCATTTAGCTTTATATCCAATCCTAAACCAGCTCTACAGTGTTGGGTTAGGAATCAACCAGTCAAAACCAGACTAGCAGATCCAAGAGGGCCTTTCAGGGAACAGACACAGATTATTTCACGTTAAATGAAGGTTTTCCAAGACAGTTCATCACACCCTCCTCACCTGTGCACGGCTGAGTCTCAGCCAAAGCAAAGAGGATTTGCAGCTGTGTGTTCTGAGCATGCGAGACTACACACCTTGAAAAACCTGCCTGAAAACCTCATGCACACAGGAGGCAGAGGAGCCCTGGGAATACTTACTGTCTCTCTGATGAGCAGCGCAGTGAGGTCCTGCTCCTGCCCAGCAGCTCCCTGTTCTGGCACATCCCCCGAGCCCAGCTCGCGGGAGCCCTGTGCGGGGAAGGCGGGCCCCGGCTGCTCGTTGTCGCTCCCTGCCTGCTGGCCCGACTCCTCGGGGGGATGCGCCGGCTGCGGGGAGGCAGGGCCTGGAATCCCGTCCTGCTGCGGCTCCGGCCGGGGGAAGGCTGGCCCGGGAGCCTTCTCTCCATACGCCCTCAAAGATCCCGGGTCTGCCTCTGGCTGCCCTTGCTGAGGAGCACAACCATTTGCTACAGCCCGTGGCTCATCTTCCAGCGGTGGGAAGTGCCGGGGTTCCAGCTGGCTGTTCTCCTGGATCTCCTCCTGCTCCATGGCAGTTTTAGCAGCTGTTTCTTCAAGTTTCTGCTCTGGCTCCAAGTTCTCTCCTTGCTGTTCCCGAGCTTCCATCCTTTCCTCATGCTGAGGTGGAAGGTCTGCATTCCCAAGACTAATGGTTTCTGTGTTATCAGCAGGCTGTGGACTCATCTTTACCGGTGACAGCAAACTTGGGCCAGGCTCCTGGTTACCTGTAAGTTCAAAGCTGGAGCCATTCAGCTCAGATGGTCCAGGCTGCTGCAGGGCAATGTCCACACTCTTATCCCTGCTTGGTCCAGCATTGCTCTCCACCATGAGGTTATTCCCATCTCCCTCACAGGGCAGAGCTGAATCCTGCTCAGCCTGCAGGTCTGTGCTCAAAGGCTCCACAGCACTTTTAGATCCTCCTTCTCCCACAGTGTTTGCACCCTGCCATGGAGCAGCAGGTCTGATGACATTGGGACGCAGAGGCTGCTGCTGCTTTGGGGCCTGAAAAGGACACAGACAAGAGAAAGTAGGAATTCTTGTCTGCATGTCAGAATCCTTGCTCCAGATACTTTTGCATCTAAGAAAACTTCTGAGGAGAAACTGATAAACAGTCTGTCCAGCAAGATGCTTAATAAAGCACAGAACTGCAACCCACGTATCTCTGTTTTACCAGCCTGTCCCCAGGTGCTACAAGAACCTTTGGGGATCCACAGGACTTTCAAAATGGAATCATTTTGAAATAAGCTCATCAGAGTACCCACTTCCCTTCCAGTAAAATAATCTGGGAAGGAAGAACTAACTGATGACATATTTGTATTCTCACCAATTTATTTAAACAGGCAGGAACCAAAGCTCAAAACATTAATCTCTGGCCTTGTTCTTGCCTCTGGCAGACAGACTGCTGTATGCCAACAGACCCTGAGTGTTCTCTGCTGCTGTTTTCAACTAAGAAGCAGAAAGGTCAGCTTTGCAACCCATTTTCTCAGTGCTTCTGGTTAATTTAACAGAAAAGTGGAATAAATTCTTAATATAAGATAGATGTGAAATGCTGCAAAAACGTAAGTGCCTGCAACAGCCCAACATGAATGCAAATAGCATAGAGGAATATAAAGCATATAAAGTACATATGTAAATCAAACAAGGCATGGTTTGAAAACAGCTTCAATGGAAGATCAAGTCCTCTTGCAAAGCACTCCACCTTGCTGGATTCAGACAGACAACTTCATGGGAGCTACAACCTTCGTCAAGCAGAACTTAAACTACACAATGAAGTTCCACAGTCTAATTCTCTCCTCCTGTGCCCGAAATATGACCAAATTACACCAGCAAAATGCCATCACTTTGCCGTTATTTCAGACATCCTAAGTAGATTGCTGTAACCAGGCAGGACTCAGAGGAATGCATCAGGTACCTGCAGAAGACTTGGCTATACAGGCCATGAATAAAGCACAGCAGCTACAAGAATGAAAAACTACCTCTGCTAAGATGACTACATCATCATCATCATCTTCCTCAGTCTGCTGCCTTTCTGGCATTTCCAGCAACAAAGGCAATTCTTCATCCGAGGAATCCGATATCATGATAAGACTTTCATCTCTGTGGTTTATCCAGTCTGCAGAACAGTAAGTAAAGTTAAGTTAGCTGCTGGCTCCAGGTAAATAACTGGAATTACAGGGCACATGTAGCACTGAAACATCTAAGAAGGCAATTTTCCCATCTGCACTGCAGGAAGAAGCATTCAGAGGTCACCAATTCCTCTGCTAGGCATTGTTACAGCCACTCCTGCATCCCTCAGCCTCCAGCAAAACACCTGCAGAGCTTCAGCTCATCACAACAGCACTGACACTCACACACAGTCTTCTACCCCAAACTCCTAAGTCAAGCTGCTGCAAAAGTTATTACAAACAAGGCATGTAGGGAATACTTCTGCAGAGAAATCCTGAACTTTGAGTATCTCAGGGACGTTACATTTTCATTGTTGAAGTGCACTGCATTCCAGCAGAGAGATAAGGGTCTCTGTGCAATTCAGCCTCTTCTGAAAGAGTAGGACTTTGCAGGAGTACCTTCTGCAGGGTCGAGATAAGGCCTGTGGCTGTGGGTGCAGAAGATATCCTGCTATTAAGATGACAACCTTGTGCCTCAAGGTTTGCCAGGAATGGAATATAGATGCTATTCAATACAGCTGCTGGAACACAGGAGAGATATTCAAGGCCAAAACAGAGGGTTTCTGTACTGCACAGAGAACATACAACTATGCTTTCCCCTAAAATTTTACATGTTTTGGCTTTTTTTTTTAGCATAAGTGTTCATTTATCACCTTTCAGGCATACAAAGAAAGCCTCATTTTGAATTCCACTCTTGTGGGAATGGGTGCCCATGCACACAGCCCTATGAGGGCACAAATTTAGGGTCAGCTCCTCTCCTATGGGGTCCTCAGAAGGATGGATCCTCCTTGGATCTGCTGAAATACCTCTACACAGTGTTCTCAAGAAGTCAATAATCTCCCTTGAGGCAGTACAACACGAGAAAGACAAGAGCCAAATATTTTGCATGCCTGCATAACATGAAAGAGTTTCTGTAGGTGGCTAAGTCAGTGTAACAGCAGTGTGTGACATGACAGAACAGACCTCCAGCAGCTCCCTGGAAGTTCAGTGTCTGTGAATCCTTCTGCTCAGGAGGAGTTTCTCAAGAGTGTTTTGGAAACAGGCACAAATCAGTACTCACCTTTCCCTCTGTGATTGCTGAAGCTGTTCAGGTTAATCACTTCTTCATTCCCACCTCTCTCTGCCATTTTAAACAGCTGCACCCCAGAGTGTCAATGCCCCAGCATGGCAGTCAGGCTCACATGAGGAACTGGAAGATAAAATAAAACCACGAAGGAGTCAGGCAAACTCAGATTCACCCTAAGGGAGTTTTCCCAAGACTTAGCTGCTAGGGGTTCTCCTGGCTCTCCCAGCAGTCTCTCCACATGAGTAATTTTCAGTACCCCCTCTCAGTACCTGAAAGGAGATGTGTTTGTTATCTTGTGTTCCAACAGTTAAGACAGTTGACTGAAGAGTGCAATCAGGCCTGAGAAGTCTCTCTGGAGGAGACATAAGGATTCTTACAGCTATGCAATCACAGAAAAGGAGGAGAGATGCAATTCTATCCAAGCAGGACTCGAACCCTCTCAATATGCGGATCTTCTCTTGTTTCCAACCAAAATCTAATGCACCAACCCACACAGTTGTGTTTCTGCCACCATTAACTGGTGAGAGGGGCAAAATCCCCTCACCTGAGCTGTCCCAGGGCATCCTCACATCCACCTGCATCTCATCCCCCTCAGATGATGTCACTACAACCATCCCTGTCACACTTACTGCCAGGGAAGTCAGGCACAGCCCTGAGGAACAGCCCACAGGGATACCACCATCCCAGGCTGAATTCCCCGAGTGCTGCCAAGCTGAGGCACAGCTTCAGAGCCACCAGAGATGCTCCACGCTCACTTGCACAACCCCCATGTTACTGGGGTGTCAGAAGGAAGCTGCACCCCGGGCAGGGCAGTGTCAGTGTGTGGTTTGTGCCTGCACTGTGAACCAGCACAGCAACGAGTCACGTTCCAGAGAACACTTTCTTACCACCATCTGCTATTTTAAAGAAGAGATTTCCCTGATTTACAGCAAGGGTTTGCTACAAATTCCAGGAAACACCATCTGCTCTCACACCAAGAGGAGAGCATGACACGAATCGGGTTCCTTCACAGGACTGGGCTTTTTGGAACTAAACTTTGCTACCCCACCTGTTCTCAGAGAGGCACAATGGATTGGCCAAGAGGCTCCCAAACTCAATTAGGGGGCCAGAGGAATCACTGCAAGCTAAACAGGAGGTTTCCATTTTATCCTGTCAGCTTGTAGCTCTCAATTCCCACTATTACAGAGAGGCTGAACACATACAGGAACTCCAAGCAGACTTTGATCACTGGAAGTTTGAGAAAGGTGGTGGTTTTTTTACTGGAAAGTATTAATCTTCTTATTGCAGCACAGAGGAATCTGTACTATTAAATATTTACTGATGCATAAGCTGGAAGAAAATGGTGAGTCTGCTATAAAATCCTGTTTGCTTGTACACAAGAACAGTATAAATTCCCCCTCAGTAATTCTACTTAACTTCCTCTGCAGGGAACAGGATTTGCAGCTAGGACAGTAAAATGAAGAAATCAGTTCAGATGCACAAGATACAACAATAAAAATTAAAATGTATAATTTAGCATTTTAAAAAGCCCAGCAGCATGGGCTCAGTGCCTGAAAGAACCTTCTTCAGAGGGAACCTCCAGCATAAAGATTTCAAGACTTGGCTACAGACAGCCACATTCACCTGGTCCCTGCACTGTTGACGGTCCAAATTCGAGTGGGAAATTGGGTGAGGGAACAGCAAGAGGCCTCTTCTAACCAGCATCACCACAAATATGCAACTACCCCTGTATTTGAGCCCTGATACCTCAGCAGCACATCCTATTTCCAGTAAGCAGCTCCAAGATTATCATGGGCAGACTGGTGCTTTGAAAATACCTGAAAAGCAAGATTTTGAGGGTGTTTCCACTAGGTTCTTCATCTTCTGCCTTATAAGGAGAAATAAATCTTTATTTGCCAGAATGGCATGAAAGTGCTGTTCCACCACCACAGGCAGGTGCTGGAGCTGCAGCTCAGGAGCTGGGTCACTGTAAGTGCAAACTCTGGCCTTTCTAAAAGGTCACATCCACATTATTACAGTTGTATTTTCCCTGGTACTCGTGAATGGCAATCACCCAGTCCTTTTCCATCCTCAGCTGTCTGACTCCTCTAGCAAACAAAATCAATCCACTTCTTGCCATTTAAAAGGTGGAGAAAGGGAAGCAGGGAGAGGCCCAGCGTGGCCAAGGTCGCCAAGCAAACACAGCAAAGGATGGCTGAGACTGGCTGGGGAGGAACAAGGACATTTGTGAAAGCCACAAATCAGCCCTTGCAGCATCGAGTGGTGCAGACAGGGGCTGGACAGGTGTCTGCTCAGATCTGCTCCAAGCAAAGCTGAGTGGATGGATATTTCTCCCCTCCAGGGACTCATGGTGTGTTAGCAGGGCTGACTACGTGAGGGTGGGGTGATACTGCAAATGCTCAGCACAGCCACCAAAAAAAAACCCCACCAAAAACAAACCAAAAAACTTCTCCCAAATAGCTCAAATGGTGCTCTGTCCAATGCTGGCTAAACCCCAGCTGTTCACATCCAAGAATGATGGATAAGCCACAAAACTAAGGTCATATTTTCTACGGGCCTCTCTGATTCCTTTAGAGAGGAACTTGCACACTTCAACCTTCAGCAGCGAGAAAGAGGTACAGGGAATAATCTGAAATTAAATTTGGGATAAAAAACTGTCTGCGCATACAAAAAAGTGTGTCCACATCACCAAAAGACTCAGTGGTTTAAAAGCAGGAATATAATAAATAGCATTAACTGTAATACACAGTCAAGGCAACAACAAAAAAAGCCAAGCCTGGAAAGAACTGGCAATTCTTCCTACTTCAAAACAGACTGAATAAAAACGCAAGCAGCTTAATAAAGCCCTGCTTTGAGGGTAAAAGCCAAGCTTCCACCAAGAGCTAGCAATTCATTTTGTCAATACTCAATACAGAGCTGAAGTTTAAACAAATATCCATAAGCACGGGCCAGTTCCATCTAGTGGCATGAATAAGCAGTTTATTCATGTTTATAGCACCAAGCCACCAAGAATGTGAAATAACAAGATCAAAGCCACCCTGGGGTCTTGCCCTACATAAACAATAATAAAAAAGCAAGGAAGACAGATGGAAAGAAGCTATTCCACACTACCTCAGTGATTTCAGTGCCTATTTATAGGCAAAGAATAAGGCTACCTAAAAGCAAGCTCTAACATGCTCAGCAGCTTTTCTGCAATACAGTCAAGGACAGGAAACTAGAGCTGTTTTAATAGCAAAGCAGTCAGATAAACACTTTACAAGCTTTTTAGTTTTTCTTCTTTTCTTAAAAGGCTCCCACCTGCACTGCAGCACATCAAGCTGGATTTGGGATTTGAATCCCTATACCAGTATCCAGGTGACACAAAATTCTCATCATGACTTCTAAGACACCGACTGGCTGTGCAGTGAGGACCCACCACATGAAGATGTGGTCCCACCCATTTTCCCCTCTGTATTACTCCATGTACTCATAACTCAGTCACAGAATATCCTGAGTCGGAAGGGACCCAAAAGGATCAGAGTCCAACTCCTGGCCCTGCACAGGACACCCAACAACCCCACCCTGTGCCCGAGAGCGTTGTCCAAACGCTCCTGGAGCTCTGGCAGCTTTGGGGCTGTGCCCATTTCCTGGGGAGCCTGTTCAGTGCCCAGCCACCCTCTGACACAGCACACCCAAGCTGTTCCACTGTGCAGACAATAAAACCCTCCCCATTATGGTTTTTCCTACAGCGAATTGAGAGGAGAAGAACCCATTAACAGAACAGCTACCAGGAAAACCAGAGCCCACCAGGGACTTGGGTTTAACAGTTCTCTGAACTGACGAGACCTCAGACTGACAGCTGAGGTCACAGGGACTTCCCGGACAAGCTCTTCAAACATGCAAAAATATCATCCACGAAACCACTGCTCCCAACCCACTACTATGAGGTAAGGGATCAGCTGCTACGAGGTGAAGCAGGTCTCAGGAACACACAGAATGCTTACACAAGGATTTCCAAAACCCATTCAAAATCCTTTCAAACACCACACGACATATTTTTAGCCTAACCCAAAAATAGCCACCACCAGTGCTGTGCATATATTGAATCTCCTGATATATGGAGGCGTTTCTGGACTGCAGTAACTGGAGCAGAACTCAAGTCTGCTCCCTCCACCCCACATTTGTGCTGTGATGAGCATCTTCAGATGGTGCTGGAATTTAAACTGACAGTCAAGGGGAGACTCCCCCCTCTAACCCCCCTTCTCAACACAGTGTAATGTATTTTTTCCCCCCATTTACAGCATTTGAAATCTTGAACTCCCACATACCCAAGATGGAACTAGACTCAAAGTGCTCTTGTCTGGCTCCAGCTCAAGGCAACAGGACTAGACAGAAAGCAGGGGAGGTAGGAACTGAGATCCCAAACGAACAGGGGAGAGGGGGGGAAAAAAAAAAAGAGCAACTTGAAAGAGATGTCAGCAACATCAAATCACTCTGTTTTAGCCTCTCCCCCACACAGAACACCACTGTTGCTCACCTACAGTGACAGAAGAGCATCAACTCCTACTTTGTGCCTACGGGCAGCAAACGTGTCTGCTGGTAGCCTGCGAGCAAGGTGAATTTCTGGCTCATTTCAAGCTGCTAAAACAAGCTACTTAAATAATGCAGGGCTTGTGACAACCACCAAAATGAAAAGCTAAAAATTCAGTCCTTTAAAAAAAAAAAATAAAAAAAGCACAACAGAAGGGAAATAAACCAGCCTGACTTACTGTCAAGCATTTCACCGAAACATTTCAAAGGGTTCACGATTTGCTGGGGGCTGTTCCTTGTAACAGGCACTGAGCAAAAGCAGGGAGAGTTTAACAGTGGTTGATCGTGTTAAGCAGCATCATCTCAACTGAAAATTAGAAATCCCCTGATCATAAGCCCAACGAGAACTGCTGGGCACAAACGAATCCTATTTGCTATGCACAAGGCAGCTACTGCCACTGCATCACACCCTGCAAAGGGACAGAGCCAGAGGGCAACACGTGGGGCTGCAGCAGGGCTCTAGCCAGCAGGTTTGCTCAGTTCCAAGCCTGGGAAAAGTGGAAAAAGCATTGATTTCAGCCCAAAAGCCTTACCCTGTGTCCTGGGTTGCAGTGTATTCTATTACCATCTTCAGGAGCTGCTAAAACCAGGTGGGGCTGTGTCCCCTGCCTCCTCTCTCTGGACTATCTTCTGTTAATAGGCCAGCTGTCGGCACCGGGTCGGGCAGGGTTCCTTATCTCTCCCATGACCCATCCTCCCTCTGGGGGATATCTCCCAGTAATGGGCCATCCAGTCTCACCACATGGCTGATAAAATTACAGCCTCCCATTGTGAGATGCTCTGCCCAGAGGGAGGAACCAAGCATCCCATCCTGGATATAAGCTAAGATTTCGAACACCAGAGCCAGCCCTTACCTACTGGATTCCCAGAGGACAAGAGCTACCACTGGACCTTCAGGTGAAGACCAGATCTTTTCTACAGGATCACTGCTTCAACAGGACCATCTTCAGCAGAACTCTGGAGGAGTGCAGCCACTATTTTATTGGACTGCTACCAACACCCTGACTGACAGGGTGTCAGGTTGTATCCTGACTCTGTCAGTGGTTTCTTTTTGTACTATTGCATTTATTTTAGTTTTTCCTATGAAATTGTACTTCTGACTTGGAGTTTCTCACTGGTTTTGCTTTCAAATCAGCACACCCTGGCCTCTGAAGGCAGGAGTGTGTGGGCAGTGGCTCACAGGAAAGACCACCTGGGTTCCAGCAGCACAACCTGCTACAGGTACTGGCCGAAAGCTCCTCTCAGGAGCACAGACAAGGTAGACTTAAGAGCATCCACACAGCTCTCTCACCAATTTTTGGACTCACAGCATGTGCTGAAGAGAAACAACAAACCCAAAGATCATTTAATAACAGAACTGGCTGGTGAGCTATAAAGTATTCCCAAAGTGTTTCCCATGTTGGCAGCTGGCTTGGTTTACCAGATGATTTTAAACACATACACTCTTTGAGAAGGGGAAGACAGGATTCCTGAGATCTGAGAAAAATCAAGGAACAGAAGCTGAAGTGAGCAATAAAAAGAGCCAGGTAACATTTCTAGGGCAGAAAGCCACAGAACTGGTTTCACCACACCAAAACATAATATAATACAAGAAGTGTTTTGTGGCAAGTAAATCCAACCTGAATGTTCACCTCCCCTGACAGACAAGACACCCAACGCACACAGCACAGAAAGTATCCCAGCAGAGCAGCCACTATTTACAAAGCCACACCAGCCTACAACTGGCTCCAGCAGCTCCAGGGCAGGACACGAATGAAGATGGAAAAGAGGAATGAATCTGGCAGCAATCACAGCTTCCGGTTACCTCCCAAAAGTTCCTTGTTCCTCATCCTCTCTAACCCAAGGAGAAAAGCACTGAAAGGAGTGATGCCCTTTCCTCCCAGGCTCACCGCTGGTAACTGCAGAGTCAGGAGTGTGACCAAGAGCACATCAGGAGATGCTCCAAAAAGGCTACAGATTAACACAGGACAGGCTACATCTCTGTGTCACTGCTCCAGGCTAATGAAAATTGCTTACTCAGGAGCAATCAAGAGAGCAGATATTTAGGGATTACTTGGCTTGAAATCCCCAACTAGATTTTTTCCCCATTTTCTAAGTCCACTCAGGACTTACAGGAAACATCTTGGCTGTCTGTACATCACAAGATTATTAACCTTACTTGCAGTGCCTTTCATCAAGGTCACAGTATCATAATTATTAATCATAATTGTTTGAAGTACCCAATCACCATTTTTATCTGAAACAGGAAGTACAAGAGGAAAGAAATGTGCCCAGTTTTACCTAATTCACCTAACAGAGCCAGCCACATACACTGGCAGCTTTCCTTCCAAAACCTGCAAAATATTTGCATTTCCCTAGCAAAATATCTGCTCTGTAAGCTAGTCACTAAAATGTACAACTGTTTTGGAACAGCTGCATTCATTTTCCAAAACTGAGCAACTCAAATGAAAGTTTCCCATTCCTCTGAGCTATTCCCTGGTGATTGGCATCAAGGTCAACTGCTGGACACTTCAGTGCCTTCCCACGACCCCCATCAGTCCCTCTGCCAAATAACAGGGCTCCATATCACCACCTCTACCTGACCAGCACCAGACTCCTCATGTTGATGCAGGCAAAAAACCACTCTCTGCACAAGAGGTGGAAACCTTTGGATCTGTCATTCCCCCTCCCCCCATCCAACTGAGTCCTGCAAAAAAAGTTAAATCTACAAATTCTAGTTGGAAAGGAGAGTTAATGCCATTACCTCGAGCAGCTCATTTTAAGAGTGAAGTGAAAATTCAAGGCTTTGAGGGAGGAAGAGGCATCCCTGGAGTTAGTTCCTGTAAAGGGCAGTACTCTGCCTGCCTCAGACTTCTGGCATGTGCAAGATCATCCAGTGTAATCCCCTAAATCCGAAACCTCCCTCCCACATCACAAACACAGGTGCCAGCTTGGCATTTCATGTTGATGCAACAATTCAGACACCAGCAGCTCAGCACTTGGCTACAGACCTACACACAAACCCAGCCTTGCTCTGCTCACAGCCTATCTCCCAAACCATCATTTAAAAGAACTGATTTGTTCTGATTTTGTGGGGATGAATGGAAGAGCATGCGAAATCACCTGATCTGCAGCTCTGTTGCTCCAGAGCAAGTTTTACTTCCAGTTTCCTTTCCCTGAGCTCACGTGTCCCTTCCCTTCCAGGGAAAGGCCAGGGGCTGCTTTGATCAGCACCAAGATTCAGACACCAGTGGGTTTAAAGAGCTGGACTCCACAAACCCCCAGGTGCTGCACATACCTGCCACAGCTCCACACAGCATTAATTGCAGCTGCTTTCTCTTCTCCATACACCCAGCAGCCACACGGAAAAGAGCAGGAGAAATGCCCTGTGAGCCCCAGGATATACAGCAGAGTGCTGCTCTGTTACTTGTACTTCATAGAACTCTCCAGGAGAAAGGATAGAGCACTTCCTCTCCAAATCCTCAGCAGTTTTCCTACCTTTTCTCTTTTCTAAGGGATCCTGAATGCCACTTTAAAGAGCTTAACAGAACAAAGAAATCCAAGTGCAACCTTTTAAGCAGTTATTTAACAAGTTGGATGAACGTCTTCAGGAGCATTCAGGTTCCCACCTCAGCACTGTTTTCACTGGAGAGGAAACAGAAATAAGGGATTTAGGATTGCTGGGACAGGCTGTGGCACTGACATTCACACTGATGAGCAACCAGCAGCCTGCTCAGCTCACAGCCCTGTTTGCAGGGGCACTGAGAGCAGGTAGAACCAGGCTGCACACAACCAGCAAACTGCTGTGAAAAGCAGCAGTGAGGGATAGCTAGACCAAAACCAAGCGGGCTGGAAAGCACAGAGTCAGGTTTAGTTCCAGTGGCAGCCAGAGGACTTGAAAATCACAAGGAACGGATAGGCTCTGATGGCATCCTGGATGTTGAGCAGCTGCCCATCAGACCAACTCTGGAAACCACCTAAGCTGCACTTGGGAAGCTGTGTTCCAGAAAAAAATACAAGCATAATGCACCACCAGGAAAAAATGTAGAAGGAAAAATGGGTATTTTTGTATTTTATTTTAAATGTGACCTGAACACATCACAAAAAACTTTACTGTCAAGCACAGCACACCTCACCTCGTTCACAAAGCTGCTGATAACACAAAAGCTGAGACTTGACCTTGAGGTGGCACACAGGGAAAAAACCTGACTTACTGCAGCAGCCCACCTTGGCAAAAACAAAGTCTCTGTCAATCTGCACAGCACTTTCAGAACTATTGACTTAAAAGCCTGCCACCAACCCTTCCAGGTGTCAAACATCCCAGAGTGAGGGACTTCCAAAAAGAATGACTTCACAGGTCACATATTCTGGTTACAACAGCCATGTCCTTTTTTAGGGCCACATTAAGCATCTGCACTTGCCACAATTCCAAAGGTCAGTGGCCAGAAGCTGTGGCTTCACGTTCAGAAGGGTTTCACTTCAATGCCTGTTAAGGAAAGTCATGTTCCCATACCACAGCTTGTTTCCTCCTCTCACACTGAGCTCCTCCAGCATTCCTTACAGCTTTGAAAGGAAATGCCCTGGAAAACGTTTTTGTAGGATTCAGATCAGATATCCTCCACATATCCAGCATGGTGGAATTGGGAGAATAGAATTAAGGTGCTAAAATAAACTGCAAGAAGGGGGAAGATCTTAAACTGCAGCCTAAGCTGACACTATATAGCCACAGCCTATCCCTAACACTCAAACTACACGTGCTCCTACCCCAAGGTCAGGCACTTTGAAAGATGCTTTTACACAATCAATTAAAGGTTTAAATATATACAAGAGCCAGTTTAGAGCCAGACTGGGCCAACAGGCCAAGTGATAATTCTTAAATGGCCTTACCTACTGAGAGTAAAATACTGACAGAAACCTTTTAAGACAGGTGCCAACACCTGAGCAACAAATCCATGCTCTGCACCAATTTCTGCTGGAAAGAGTAAAAAATAAGCTACCTCTGACACTCAGCAACTGTTGCAGAAGAAGCACTGTCACGGAAGAACTGCAACTACATCCTTACTGCTCCGGCACCGCAGATGACCAGTTGTCAAAAAATTTTCCAGCCAGCAGCAGCCGCTGTAAAACTGGGTTTAGTTTTGTTTACAGCCACGTGTAGCTTTGTGGCCAATTCCAGCCCAGCAAACCCTCAGCAGTGAAAACCCAGGGCAGCCTTCCAGGCTCATGACAGTTGTCCAGCCTGACTTCATCCATTTCACGTGGCAGCGGCAACTGTGGAGTTTGAGTATGCTAAAATAGCAGAAAAGCAAAGAGGCTGCATTTGAGGTAAGTACCACTATATCAGAACAGAAAACTGTGAAATTAGATGGTGGCTGGATTTAGAGATGCCCCACATCCAGCACGAATCCCTTCTGAGACTACTAAAGTTCATGAATGAATGAATGATGAGCTAAAAAGTGAGGAAGGAAGAGCTGCACGTTAATTCTCCAGGTCCATAGTCCTGCAGATTAACGAGACTGTACGGTACCCACTAATCTCACCCCAAGGCAAACAAACCTCTCAGACACAGGACTACAAAAACCACCACAGGCCACAGCCAGGAGCTTACACAGGCTGCACTCAGAGCAGTTGCTAAGGACAGACTGTTTCAGGCAGTGAATCCAGTGCCCACCCTTGGTCAACACACTCGTGTCCAACAGTGGGTGAGTCCTCACAGAGGAACAGAAATTCTCTTCCTGGGTGTTGCAATATCAGACAGATTATTTAACCACCTGGGCTGGAGGGTCAGTAAAAACAGCCACAAACTAATAAATAAACACTAACACATTGAGCTGAGGAGCACTGCCCAGACACGGCGTCCAAGACAGAGGTGCATTCCAGCTGTCACGAGCTGGTCTGTGCTAGTCCTGGCAGATCCAAGGGCACCTCCCAGTTGATACACAATGAAGCCTGCTCCACTACAAAAGGATTGTGCTTTAACAATCTACAGAGAGGGCATGAACTATTTACATTAGCCAAGTGACTGCTCCCAGGTCCTGCTCATCCGTAGCTGGAAACCCCAGCAGCATGGGAGGTATGAAATGCCCTACTCCGCTGGCTTTCTGAAAGGAAAAAAAGAGCTGCTTTTCCTGCTTCCCCATTATGCTGCTGCTGTCATCTCTCTCAAATTGCATTTCAGCACACGACAGCAGAGCAGGGAGAGGAGGAAAGTCCTCAGCAGTATTGTGGCTGTGCTGCAGGCAGCTGTCAGCACTGCTGTCCCTTCCCTCCGCCAATCCCCTGAAATGCATTTGCCCAACAGAGCTCGTACTTGCCAGGGGTACATGGGCCAGTGCTCCTTCCAAGACTCGTCTTCGAGCAAAAATGATCTGCATCCTGTCTTTGGGATGGGATTTGGAAGTAGAAGTGTAAATCTGTTCCTCACTCCGGTTTTGCAAGGGCTGCAGAAAGCCAACCCCTGCCTGCTTTCCTCCAAGGAGCAGCAGGAGCAGCGCCCACAGCTTCGTAAGAGCATGTCAGTCTGGATAACGCTACAGGAGCCTTGTGCAAGGAGTGCTTTGGACAAAACACATTACTCGAGGCCATTTTTCATCCTTATATTCCCCCAAAAAGAGATTCCAGCTAGCGCAGATCCCGACCACCTTGTACTGCAGAGCAGTATCACGTGATGCCTCTACAGATCCCATCCAAATGTTACTCTGAATAATGCAAACGGGAGCTTGGCCTCCTTGCAGGGGAGAGCAAGCTGAGGGTGAGCAACACCACGCCTGGCCTCCGAGGCCAACTGAAAACATTTCAGGTCACCCTGAGACCCACACACACTCCCAGTTTTATTTCAGCTCATCAACTTTGCTTCTCATTACGAGGGGCAACCACAGCCTCCAAAGCTCACCCTGGGAGCAGCCGGCCACCACCAGCACCAGCACAGGAGTGGGGCTCCCTAAAACCAGTGAGGAAGCCACACATTTAATTTAAATTCCCGCCGACCTGGGTCAGGAACACTGCGAGGTGACATCGTGGCTCGGGGTAGCAGCTGCCCCACGTTGAAACCTTTCCCTAAAGCCCAATGCTT
Organism: Callaeas wilsoni; assembly: GCA_013398955.1. Classification (NCBI taxonomy): domain Eukaryota; kingdom Metazoa; phylum Chordata; class Aves; order Passeriformes; family Callaeidae; genus Callaeas; species Callaeas wilsoni. The sequence continues at coordinate 86,806 of VWPU01013447.1, forward strand.
CTTCCACTTAATCAGGCACTGACAGTTCCCCTCATGAACGCAGGGAGGGAACCACAGCGGGGTTGGTAATTAGGAGAGAGGTGTCATTCAGAAGGAATATCATTTCCCATCCTTAGGAATTAAGCTTTCTCAAGGATGGTTATGAATTTAAAACCACTGCAAGCCCTTAAGCACTGACCCAGAGGAAAAACATCACTCCCGAGACAGTCCAAAATAAACCTGAAATTCTATAAAAGTGACAGGAAGGCTGCTGAGAACGAAATTATCCCAGCTCAGTGAGACATTCCTTATTATCTCTCATCTAGTGCTTTGGCAAGAATAACTTATTTGAGCCACCAGGACGCTGCTAAGTGGCTTTTTTCCCCTTCTTTTTCCTGTTTTCTCTGCCTACCCCTCCCAGATTTCCCACTTCCAGTAACCTGCTTAAAAACAAAACTACTCCATACTAATGACAAGCAGTCCATTATTCAGTTCCATTTCAAACACAGAAACTCCCAGTCTGTACACAAACAACCTTATCTCCTGGGCTGCTACTGGGAGACAGCTGCTGTCCCCAGGCAGCTGTGTGTTTCACACCTTCTGCTGTATTTAAAAAAGGCACCTATCCCACTGGAATAGATCCTACTGAGAGTAATCCCAGTTACACGAAGCAGCTTGAAACCCCACCATCACTTCAGCGCACACACAGGCTTTGGAGACTATTAATGCCTCGTCTTTAAGTAGTTACAACGATGCCCAAATTCAGTCATTTAAAGGGAGGCTTAAAATATCTCCAGATCAAATCCATCTGCAAAAAAACAAAAAAACAACCCCAAACTTCCAATGAGAAGAATTAGTGGTGCAGTTCTGACTGTCCCAGAAAGAATGCAGCCAGTGGCAAGCCCCAACACCCAGCACCGCCGGCGCTCAGACACAGTAAACCACTCACAATGGCTTTAGAAAGATATAAATAAAAATAAGACACCCATTCCAAATTAATGAATGGGAGCTTCTTCCAGCAGGCACTAAACAACACCCAAAGGGCTCCACGTCTCTTGCACTTGGGTTTGTGCTACTCCAGGTTGCTAACCAGCTCCTGGCCCCTGGGATATGCTTCCTGTCTCTCTCCAGCTGCACCAGAGCCGCCGGAATTGTGTGTTTGCCCCACCTATTTTTGCCACAGGACTTTTTAGTGATTTGTGTCCAATTTCAAAGCACATGTCTGCCGGCGGCAGGAACGCCCACTGCATTCTCAGGCAGACAAAGCACTGGTCTATCCCGGAATCTGGACTTCCGAGGCAGCTCCCGAAACTCCAGGAACAGGCGGCCAGCACCCTGCCGGAATCCAGACTGTACCTTATCAGCACGAACACCTGCCCCAAGTGTTCTTCTAGGAACTGCTGCTCCTGCCCTGACTGCCTGCAGCCAGGCCAACCAGAAGGAAAACATCCCAGGAAGCAAGAAAAAGAGATGGAAGAAAGCCTGTTACCACAGTGCAGCACCTCCAAGCAGGCTGAATGTCTACAGATCTTCAGGAAATCTGTCTGAGTCCCTTCCCAAGTCTTGGTGTTCCAGGCACAAACTCCTGTCAAGATGATTGTTTATTAACATCCAGTCACACCAGGAAGACACCCAGCACATGAAATCTATTAACGTGTTTACAATTGCAGAAGGCCTGATGTAAGGCAGTGGAATTTCTGCACAGCATTCATCCCAGAAATTAAAAGCACATATTAAAGCTGTAAATCCCACAGTTCTGGAATTAAAAGCTGTCCCTGCAATCTGGTTCTACCACATGGTTTGAGCTGCACATTCCTACGGCCCTGTACCTGTTCAGGGATGTACCAGAACCTGCTCAAGATTTGAGTCTGCAGAGTGATGGGTCTCAGATTTCCTGCCTTGCCTTCCAAACACGCTAAATGAGAAAAGCCCTCATGCCATCCTCTCTGAAAGCAGGAGAGGCCACTTTAGCTGAGCATGCAAAGGCCAGTCTAAATGCCTGAGGGGGACATCTGTCTTTCCCTCCGCTGCTACCACTGGAAACCTGCAACAGCTCCAAAGTGCATCAGGTGGGAGAGCAGAAATTGTTAAGAAAGAGGAACCAACTTCCACAGAGACAGAACAGAGAAATAGAGGTCTGCCCATAGGTCTTAGAACCAGCACTGGCTGTGCCTCTCAGCCACCATGGCACTGAGAGGCACTGCCTCTAGAACTGCTGCCTGAAGCAAAGCAAGAGCCTGCTGTTCCACTGGGCAGGCAGGGAGCTGGGAAAGAAACACAAGCAGGAATGCTCTGAAAAGCACATGGACATCAAGCTTTAGTCCCTCAGCATCACGCCTGGATTATGGAAATAAAAGTGCACAGCAGCATCAGCTTTTCTCTTTCAAAGCATCAGAGGTCTCAGGACAGTGACCAAACCATCGGAAACTGAAAACCACTGTTCTAAGCATCTGTCAAGTAAGACTCTAAGGTAAGGCATTGGAGAACACTCAAAGGCAACACTCCGGGTCATAAAGCACAGGTGAGATGAAAGGAAAATCCCTCCCAGGCTGGACTTGCAGGTGCAAGTTGCCATTATCCACTCAGGGTTCCAGCCAGCACAGCTGCAGAGCCAGCAGATCCATAGGATGATGGCAAATCTTTAAGCCAATCTACATTTTGCCCACCCCACAGCACAGCCTCGGGCAAGCTCACGCTCCGCTCTTCACACACACGCTGGTGTTCCCCACAGCTCTTCAGCCTCAGAAGACTTCGGTGGGATCTCAACCTGCCTCCAGCCATCTGGGGGAACAATGTCAGCTCCAGGGGCAATAAAACCCATTACATAAACCCAGTGTACATTAACACTTCCAGGCTGTGCTCTGTCTACCGCGCCGAGCCGGCACAGGGATCAACAGAGAAGGGAAAGAGGAGGAGGAAGAGGAGTATCTCTTACACTGATCCCTCAGCTCCGAGGACAGCTGTGTTTGGGGTTTCTTTCCTGCAGCGGCTCCCACAGCAGATGCCTGAAATGTCGAGATGTCCCAACGGCACCGAGTGCTCCCACACTGAACAGGGGTCAGAAGAGAACAATCTTTTACCTTCCTCTCCCCACCAGCTCCGGCGCCGGGTTATCCCCGACTACAAACACCCGGCCCGGGGTAGCCGGGAGAGCCGTAAGGAGCCCCCGGAGAGCAGAGCCCGTCCCCGGGTGTCCCTGGCCGCTGCCGGGGCACACAGCAGTGGGGCAGGAGGCGAAGGGACCCCTTGACCCCGGGAAGGGGGAGAAGAGACCGGTCCTGAGGGGATGGAGGGCGGGGGGAAAGGACCCAGTCCTGAGGGGAGCTGGAGGGGGAGGGGGTATCCCCGATCCTGAGGGAAAGCGAAGAAGGACTCGGCCCTAAATGCAAGTGGAGGGGTACGGGAGGACGGACATGGGGACGACGACGCGGGGGACCCGTCCCTGAAGGGAAGAGCTGGGAGGAACGACCCGTCCCTGACGGGAACGACCCGTCCGTCACGGGAAGAGAGCGGAAGGACCGGGCCTGACGGGACGCGGGGGGAGAGGAACGGACGGAACGGACATCGGGCCCTGAGGGGACGCGGGGGGGAAGGAGGGGGAGGAACGACCCGTCCCTGAGGACAGGCCCCAGCTGAGAGCAGTACCCGACCCCGCAGCGAGGGGTCCGGCGAGGCCCAGGGACGCCCCCTCTGTCCGTCGGGCGGCGGGGCCGTCCCGGCACTCACCGGCTCCGCGGGACAGAGGGGTCGTCCCGGCACTCACCGGCCCCGCCACCCCTCCGGCCCCGCTTCATTTAACCGCCGCTCCCGCCGCTTCCGCCCGGCCCGCGCCACGTGACCGCGCCGCCCCGCACCATAGAGAGACAGCGAGGGAGAGACAGAGCGGCGCGGGGGGACGAGCGGCGCGGGCGGGCCCGGCCCGGTGAACCTACCATAGAGAGAGGGGGCGGTCGGCCTGCGCCGCGCCACGCCCCCTGCCGGGCGGGCGGTGTTGCCGTGGGGAGGGGGCGTGGCCCGAGGGGGCGTGGCCAGGGCTGCACGTGCGTGCTGGGCGGGGCCGGGGGGCAGAACTTTTTGGGGTGCTCAGCAATGGGGGGGTCCGGGACCCCTGCGCGGGACCTCCCCCCTGTCCCCCACAGCTCTGGGTGGTCAAGCGAGTGACAGGGAGCCCCCCCGGACACCGCGTTTCCCTCCCGGAGGCAGCCGGGGACGTCAAGCAGGAAGAGTAGAAAATGGAATTTGAGGGATTTAAGCGACTTGCCAAGCTGCCAGGAAAGGAGACAGCCTGTTCGCTGAGCTCCGCAAGATTTCCTAAGAGAAATGGGAAAATTTTAATTGTGTTTGCAAGAGGTTCATGTCGGAGAGAAGTCCTGGAGCAGCCCCTCTACAGCACACCCCACCCACCGGAGCAGGCTACAGGGATCTCCTCTCTCTTAGCACCAAAGGGAAAGCAGAAATCAGGAAAACTTCACAAAAAGTAGTTATTAAAAAAACCAGCAGTGCCACTGTTTGACAGAGCACTGAAGGACTGACATGATTTCCTGCTCCAAGTAATAAAATTGTTCAGTCTCTGCTGCTGGCTGACACGAGGGGTGGGTGACAGGAGCTCCCTGGTCATTTGTTCATATTGTGAAACTACTCAAAGAATAAAAAGCATTTTATTTGTGCTCCCTCCTTTATTATTTTTTTTTAACCTAATTATGGCCAGAAGAAACCCAGCTTTCAGCATCAGGAAGGGAAAGCACTGCTGCAGCACACACCAACACCGAGCACCATCCTCGGACTTGCTCCCGTCCTTCTCCACTTGCAAAACAGCAGTAATTAGGAAAAAAAACAATCAGGAAAGCAAGGATGCATCAACATTAGTGAATCTTTCTCCAGCTTTCATTAAGGAGGAGATTATAATTTATTTCTGCAAATTGAGGGCTTGGAAAAGTATCAGGACAAATAACAATGTAAGAAGGGAAAAAGATCACGGTCAATAATCAACTGATGAAATGAATGAAACAAAGTGTTCTCGCTGCAGAGGAGGACTCTCATCTGGGCAGTCCATATAGATCTGTTAAAACAACTGCATTTTGATACCTTGTCCACTCTTTTCCTCTAATTCCCATAAATATTTTAACAAACAAAACAGTGGCTACCAAGAGTTTAAAGTTGTGAGTTTATTGCATATGTAACAAAAATGAACATGACCTCCTGGGTCCAGCCTACTATACAATCACTGTTTATTCCAGCTGGTTCCATAACCACATTAAATAGAACTAGTATTTCTTTAAATACTTTGATTTAGACATAAAATGAAACATTAGTGTACAACTTTCACAAAATAAATCTGCAATAAAAACAGTGGGAAGAATAACAAGGATAGCAGCAATACTTAAACATGACATTACAAAATAATAAATTAAAAAAATACATTATAAAGTGGTTGAGGAACAACAACAAAAAAGAATTAACAGATTAAAACCAGATCCATACTGTGTTTCTGGGAATTTGCTGTGCCACACGGCCCCAAACCTGGGCACTGGCTCCAGAGGGCCCGGTGGCTGGATCAGTAATTTACAAAATCTGTTGGATTTTACAACCACCTCGACTTGAACTGAGGACAAACTGCTGAGCGAGCGCCGATCGCACCGTCTGGAGCTTCGAGCAGCCTTTTTTGGAGCAGGGTCTTGTCTAACATAATGCCCAAGTGAACACTCACACCCATCCAACAGTCTCGTTTCTTCGCGGTGGAAAAACACGAGCAGAGTGGTGGTTTCCTACATCCCTGAGCGTAGAGTATAGGCTGAGGAGCAGTATCAGGGCACCGCAGCGCTGTGCCGATGGACCAGCCGCGGGGCTGGCCGTTGGACAGGGACAACAGACGCGCTGTACCTTGTATTTCCTTCGGGTCAGATCCAAGAGTATCCGCGCGCAAGGTGGAACGTGGAATGACAAAATGGACACGGGACTCGATGGTATTCTTTGGGCAAGTTTGAGAAGTAACAACCAAGTTCAAGTGCTGGCAAGACCGAGTGGGAATGGACGCACAAATTCAGACAGCTGAGGTTATCCCAGACCTCTGAGAGCCACTGGCTCAAGCCACGCAAACTCCTGTTGGCATTTTGTCCTTCCCTGGCCTTGGAACCGGGCACAGGAAGAGCAGGCCATGGTTCCAAAGCCATTCTGCCTCGCTTCTTGCTGTTCCTCCCTCCACTCAACCAGCTTTAAGGCCTGCCTCAAATGCACGTACAGAACAAGACAAAAAATGTCTTCGTCGTCACTGAAGTGGCACAAAATTGCAAAGACAACACGACGGGAGAGGTGGTGAAGCTGTAGAAAAGAGAACTGAAATAATTTAAAAGACAGTGCCCTATTCTCGTTACTGTCAGCACGGAGGAGGTACCTTGACAAGGGCTTTTAAATACAGCAAAAAACAGACGGACTTTTCGAAACAACAATCCTTGCCTATTCTTATTTTGTGCATTCAATAAAACACTGACCTAGCAAAGACATTAGGAACTATCTTATGTCAACTGGGTCGCTGACATAAAGCTACTTGACCTATAGATCTCCAAATCAGGGGCCTTTCCCTTCACCTCACTTGGTTTGTACTGAGCCAGTTGTGCTGCAGGTGTGACAGGATTTATATTAGGGGTGGGCTTTAGTATCGGGGTTTGGAGTTTGGTTTTTGTTACACTTTAGTGAAAAATCCACATGAGACTGCATGCAAAGCTTTTGGACAATAATCCATTTTGCATTTTTCCTATCTGACTGGTTTATTGCACATTCAAACGTACTGAAAGGATTAAATACACTCTATGAACAGGTTTGACTTCAAAGCCATTTGAAAAATCCAGGGTTGTGGGGACTCTGCCACTCAGCCTGGGACCGTAGGGATGCTGTCTGCCAACCGTTGCACATCCCAACAACCAGAACTGCAGAAACTGGTCTCCAAGTGCCAAAAGATCCCTACAGAACATGGGGCTGAACATGCCTCTCCTGTACAGTCCTGCAGGATGAGCATTTTTAGCCACCCGGTGCAAATCTCACAATATGGTACAATTTTACACCTCCGATGCGACTCCCAACAACAAATCACAAGAATTATGGTCAATGGCAAAAAGAAAACCACAAACAAACAAAACAGAGAAAGATGCCAGGGTTTTGACAAGTGTCTACTTTCTGTCCTATCACAGTTTAAAGCTATTATCAAATTCAATTTAAAAAAAAAAAAAAGACAAAATGTAAGTATTCCAGTAGACATCTCCTAAGGACAGTCTCTTACCCACAGCTGAATTTCAATGCACTATTCCATAAATGTAACATCTGTTAAGTGTTTCAGTCATGAATCTCTCTAAAAATCAGGCTTGCCAAAAAAAAAAAATCCTATACAAGCAAGCCTGCTTAAGTTTAGACATGTTTGATAGATAACTGGGTCTCTCTGAAGCCGTGTTATTTGTTAAAATACTGTCTTGTCTTGGTGTGCAAACTGGAAAAATGTTAGTGATTCAGTGTCTTAGGTTACAATGTAAGATGTAACCAAAAGTATGTGTTCTATCACCATCTGTTAAAACCGGGTGGGGCAGTGTTCTTTATCTCTTCCAGGACACATCCCTGATAACTCCCTCTGGAGGGCTATCTCCTGTTAATGGCCCATCTAGCCTCACTGCACGACTCATAAAATTACACCATCCCATTGTGAGATGCTCCGCCCAGGGGGAGGAACCGAGCATTCCTACCTGGATATAATCTGAGGTTTGGAACACCAAAGTCAGCCCTTACCTCCTGGATTCCCAGAGGACAAGAGCTACATAACCACACTGGACCTACAGAGGAAGACCAGACCCTTCTACAGGATCACTGCTTCAACAGAACCACATCTGTCACTTCAAGAGGACTGCAGCCACCATTTAATCGGACTGCTACCACCACCCTGACCCACAGGGTGTCAGGTCATCTCCTGACTCTGCCCTCAGGTCACCATGGCGTCGGGCAGTGGCACCAAGAACCTGGACTTCCGCCGGAAGTGGGACAAGGATGAATATGAGAAACTCGCAGAGAAGCGGCTCACAGAGGAGAGAGAAAAGAGAGATGGCAAACCAGCTCAGCCTGTCAAAAGGGAACTGCTGCGGCACCGAGACTACAAAGTGGACCTGGAATCCAAACTGGGGAAAACCACTGTCATCACCAAAACTACCCCTCAGTCAGAGATGGGAGGGTATTACTGTAACGTATGTGACTGTGTGCTGAAAGATTCCATTAACTTCTTGGATCACATCAATGGCAAAAAACACCAGAGGAATCTGGGCATGTCCATGCGGGTGGAGCGCTCCACGCTGGACCAGGTGAAGAAACGCTTTGAGGTGAACAAGAAGAAGATGGAGGAGAAGCAGAAGGACTATGACTTTGAGGAGAGGATGAAGGGACTCCGTGAGGAGGAGGAGAAGGCCAAAGCCTACAAGAAGGAGAAGCAGAGACAGAAGAAGAGACGAATGGAGGAAGATTTGACCTTTGCAGTAGATGAGGAAATGGCAGCTGTGATGGGTTTCTCTGGTTTTGGCTCAACCAAAAAGAACCACTGAAGAGCTCCACTCTTCTTTCTCTTAACAGCTTGTTTTTATCCAGGGAACTCCAAATAACTCTTAAAAGACTTGATTGAGAACTTGTATGTAAATCTCACAGTTGAAGTTGGCTGGAAGAGTTGAAAACCGATTCCATGCTCTACCTGTGCTGCAGATCAAGCTCTGCCTCTCATTAGCTTCCTTTCTCCTTCTGTGTCCTAGATCTGGCTGCTCAGCTGCTCTGTGGCTGTGTGCTCTGTAGGGTACATTTTTTTGTCAATAAAGTGTAGCTATTCTGCATAGGTGGCCTGGCTAAGGATTAATCTAATTGTCAACCAGGCCCTACTTGTCACCCAGGCTGTGTTTGAGATGCAGGGAGGGATTCAGTTGCTTTTTAGGCTCATAATGGAAGGAAATGTGCTGCAGCAAGCAGTGTGAGAGATGCATCTTTATGGCTTGTGCTGAGCAGAGCTGGTGGCTGCATGGAGTCTAGGTTGCTGAAACTTTCCTTTTTGTTTTATCTGCAAGGGAGACTTCCTTCCTTTTCTTTGTGTTTTATCCTGTAATTTCAGTATCTTTAAGGTAGGGGAGAAATTTTTCCTCATGACTGGTCTAGGATAGAGCCAATGAAAGAAAGATGTGTATAATTTGCCTAAATAAATAAACAAAATGTTTTATTGGGCCCATGATGCCTCTGGTCATCAGGGACGAGATGCAACGTACCGATGGGCTCGTGACTGAGGGGTGGACCTGACCATGGACAGCATCTCACAGGTCATCCACAGCTGCGAGACCTGTGCTGCGATCAAGCAGACCAAGCAGGTGAAGCCTCTATGGTATGGTGAATGATGGTCAAAGTACAGGTATGGAGAAGTCTGGCAAATTGACTACATCACCCTTCCCCAAACCTGCCAAGGCAAGGCTTATGTGCTGACCATGGTGGAAGCCACCACTGGATGGTTGGAGACCTACGCTGTGCCTCATGCTACTGCCCGGAACACCACCTTGTGCCTGGAAAAGCAAGTCCTGTGGAGACATGGCACCCCTGAGAGAATCGAGTCAGACCAGGGGACTCATTTCAAGAATAACCTTATCAACACTTGGGCCAGAGAACACGGTATCAAATGGACATATCATATCCCCTATCGTGCACCAGCTGCTGGGAAAGTCGAATGGTGCAATGGACTACTTAAGACCACCCTGAAGGCACTTGGCAGGGGGACCTTCAAAAACTGGAAAGTAAATTTAGCAAAGGCCACCTGGATGGTCAATATCAGAAAGTCCATCAATTGAGCTGATCCTGCCCAGTTTGAACCCTTGCACACAGTGGACAGAGATGAAGTCCTTGTGGTACACATGAAAGGTATTTTAGGAACGACTGTTTGGATTAGTACCACCTCAGGCAAAGGCAAAGCCTTCCCTGGGATTGTTTTTGCTCAAGGACCTGGTTACACTTGGTGGGTAATGCAGAAAGATGGGGAAACCTGTTGTGCACCACAAGGAGACCTAACCACAAGTGAGAACTGTGTGTAAGGTTTCATTATCTATATATAAAGGTAGAGTTTAAAGAGGGTATTGATTTGGGTATGAGGCAGATGGTATTAGAATAAGGGGTGGATAATGTCTTAGGTTACAATGTAAGATGTAACCAAAAGTATGTGTTCTATCACCATCTGTTAAAACCGGGTGGGGCAGTGTTCTTTATCTCTTCCAGGACACATCCCTGATAACTCCCTCTGGAGGGCTATCTCCTGTTAATGGCCCATCTAGCCTCACTGCATGACTCATAAAATTACACCATCCCATTGTGAGATGCTCCGCCCAGGGGGAGGAACCGAGCATTCCTACCTGGATATAATCTGAGGTTTGGAACACCAAAGTCAGCCCTTACCTCCTGGATTCCCAGAGGACAAGAGCTACATAACCACACTGGACCTACAGAGGAAGACCAGACCCTTCTACAGGATCACTGCTTCAACAGAACCACATCTGTCACTTCAAGAGGACTGCAGCCACCATTTAATCGGACTGCTACCACCACCCTGACCCACAGGGTGTCAGGTCATCTCCTGACTCTGTCAGTTTAAGCCAGTGTTTCTGTATTATTGCCTTGTTATATATCCTAGTAATGAACTGTTATTCCTATTTCTCATATCTTTGCCTGAAAGCCCCTTAATTTCAAAATTATAATAATTCGGAGGGAAGGGGGTCACATTTTCCGGTCCAAGGGAGGCTCCTGTCTTCCTTAGCAGATACCTGTCTTTCAAACCAAGACATTCAGGTATTGGATTTGCTTTTGTTTCCCCTGTGTTACAGAACAAACCTTTTAGTATTAGTTTCAGATATTGGAAAAAAAAGCCTTATATGGCTCTCTGGAGAAATTTTCATCCCTACAGAACTGAAGTCATAAATTCTTTCAATAGTTTTCTGTAACATTTAGAATGTATTCACTATATAGTTCCCCTTTTACCTCAATCTCCAAATAAACCTTTCCCAAGGCCAAAAAATCTGAAGCAGGAGTTTGCTCTGTTAACTCGACTTTTAGTGATTTCCATGTCAGTCTTAGAATTTAAAGTCACACAAACACATCTTGGGTAAAACAGTGGCACAGAAATCACAGCTTTGGGATTGAATGGATTTTTATCCTCTGTCTCCTCCTCACAAGGCTTCTCTGCAAGGTACTTACATCTGAACAAACTATGGAAAGTAATTCTGCAGGAGGAAAGAATTGTTTTCACGTGCAAAACAATTAGATTTCAGCCAGGACAACCAAAAAGAAACCATACAATACCGTTTAAGCTGTCCCAGATTCCTTCACTTTTCTCAAGGTGAGCCACAGCTTCCACTGGGAGCTTCCTGCTAAGGCAGAACTTGGATTTCTTTACCTTTCAGTTAAGTGTTCATATGGAGGTATTTTCTGCTAGAAGTTTACTTTTTAAACAGATGTTTAAAATGTGCAATGCAAATTCTGGTGCCAGTCAGACACTCTGCACCTGCTGGACTCTACAAAGGCTCAAGTTTGATTTAAGACAGACTAACCAGGTGCACCTGCCAGTTGCAAGTCCTCAGCAAATTAAACTCATTCTCAAATACACTTTGATTCTCCTATTAAAAAAGCCCCACAGGTCGCTGACCCTATCACAATATGTGTTACAAATCTAGCAGAATATCCTGTGTAACTGAAGCCAAATGCTGAACTTGGCTGCATTTCATTTCAGGGGGGATGGAAGAAGAGGGAAGGGGTTATTGTAACAAAGGGGAGAAAATAGAGTTGGGAACCACCAAGAAAAGCCCCGACCCTCCCCCCCTCATCCACCAGTGGCAGAAGGGAAACAGCCCCATCTCTAAGTTGTCAGAGTTCGGATGTTTCAGACAGCTTAGCAGGAAGTTCACAGCAAGCTTCTTCTAGCTTTTGATTTGGTGGTCCATGAGCTAGCATCTGTTTCCTTTGGTTGCTTTTTCATTCCACAGCAAACCCACATGTCTCTTCCACAGCTGTCAACAGCTTCTCATAAAGCTTCTCATATGACTCATAAGGCGGAATGTCGATCCGGTTAAAGCTGCAGGGAAAGTAACAAAACACTGATGGATCTCAAGTGCTTATTGGGGGAAAAATGTAAAGAAGCCACATAGAGATAGAAATTGTAAAAACTCTCAGCTGCCTCAGTGGCCAAACATGACAAGATGAAAAACAACTATTTATACAGCAGGAATGCACAGCTTAATAGGGCAGTGTTTGGGATGAGGAGGAGGAAGAGGCAGATGCAGGAGACTGGCAAATAAAAAGCCACACAAGGCAGGCCCACTCCCTGCCCTGCCTGCAGACAGTCTGTGCTGCTGCTGACACCATTTCCTGCCTCTGATGGAGTGAGATTTCCGTGCAGGGGCTCAGGCTGTGCCTATACTGCACCAACAGCACCAGCTTCCAACATTCAACATCTGACAATGCTTCTTTGTAATAAAGAAATAAAGAAATAAACTTACAAACATCTCACTACCCAGAATAATCACCTCTGGAATAAATGAAAACCACAGATAGTATAGAAAACAAATCAAGCTTTAAGAAAAGTAAATACTTTTGCTGGCTGCAGAGTACAGATATATCCAAGCTAATAGCACACTTGGAGTCATCCATGTTTATCACATGCCTAATCCCTGCCCAGGACAAACAGAAATGACTCCTTTAAATCAAGACAAAGGGAGAGGAAGCAGAGTGTTTCCATCTTACCAAGTGTGGGCTTTTGGAAGGTTGTCTGTGTTTGCATCTATTAAATGGATGGTAAACAGTCTGGGTCCTGCAGCGCCTGTAGAACCTTAGACAGACATTCTAGTTAATGCACTTCAACAAAGCATCATTCACACACACGCATTTTGCTGCTTATAAAAAGGCAAGAGAGGAAATTACAGTTCCAGCTGCAAGCCTAAGTATGTCCTAGGCTAAATCTGTAGAGATATTTGCAGCTGATGAAGGGATGGCAGAAGAGATAGGGCTGTTTGTGACAATCATTTTACAGCCTGGTATTTTGGAAAGCTGCTAAATTTGATATTAATGAAGCTGCACCATCAAAAATGAAAATATTTAAGTGCAAGAAGGTTTTCTTTGTAAAACAGAACTAGTATTTTAATTTTGAACATCAATTTACTGTCAGCCAACAAATGGAATGTGATGAGGAGATCACGACAGCCAAGGACACTGCCACCTTTTTGATAAAAACTTGCAATTTTCAAAAACTTGCTTTAAAGCCTAATGGTTTGGTGCCAAACACTGACGGGAATACAATTCTCACACGAAAAAGTTCTTTAGTCAGCCATATATCCCTGTGCACGTTTGCATGGAATGATGTGAACATCAGAGCACAGAGCTGTAGGAGACTGACAAGCCAAAACTGACAGCAGTCAAAGCAGTGCACAGTAACAGATTTACCAGCTTCCATCACTATCAGCAACAGCCAAAGTGCTCAGCAGCAGCTGAGCTGCTGACAAATGTAAAACCGCTCGCAGGCTCTGAAGTTCGCAAGTGCTTGGCTTATCCAGTAATATGCTGATATTTTACAAGGGGCCTGTAAATACCGCACCACTTTTATCTCTTTTTCCAACCACAGATCAACTCGGCCTCCACATCAGTCACCTTGTAAAGCCTTGAAACCTTGAAGTGGGACACGCGTCGAGCCCGTCACGAACTGCAGCAGCCTTGCCCTTCTTTCTTCATCAAACGTTTCCACTGCCTGCCAGAACCACTTGACGATGTTGCTGTCAGCCATGCAGTGCTTTAGGCGGGTGTTGGACTTCCAGTCATTCAGGTCTATCTTATCCAGGCCTCCTATGATCAGCTGTTAAAAGATTAGGAAGTGCTTTAAAGCCCAGAGTCATTTCAGGTTTGCAGTTATAAAAACACATCCAACCACGTCATGAAGACTGGCATTGTTTAGGTGCTTCACCCATCTTTTTGGTGCAAGGTAACGTTCCAAACCAGTACAGAACTGGCAGGAAATCTCTCCAGTTTGACTGCAGTGAAACTGACCCCTCGCAGTAGAACTTTCACAAGCAACTAAGAGTCAGAAGCCCATGCAAGACGTGTTTCCTCAAATCTGTGCTCCCTGGAAGGTACAGCCTGTCTTTATGAGGGTACAGCACTGATTTGGAATAAGGCTGTGGCTCAGCATCATTATCCTGCTGCAGGATTGTCCTAGAGGTGCCAATACCAGCTACAATGGAATCCTGCCCGGCTTATGGGAACATCTGAGTTGCTTTGTTGTTCCACAACAAACTACAGAAACTTTTCCTCTGTTTTTTGACCCCATTTGTGAGAGGCTCTGACATAACACTTCAATCTCTCTTCCAGATGACACCAGGTTGCAAAATACTGGAAAAAGGAAGTTGCTGCTGGCCATGCATTTAACCACCTCCCCTGGCAACAACAAATAAAGAGCACAGAGCAAACTTCACCCCTCAAAACAAAACGTGTGTCATATTCTAAAATTCCCATAATATTCCACAGTAAGGATCCAATTGCTGGGAGCTGCCCTTTAGCAGCTGCCTTGTTGTACCACCAAGACAGCACCCACTTACACCTGCTCACATCATTAGAGGAGTTGTGACTGTTCTGACATGGACAGTATTGAAATATTTAATGGATTTTCAATTTGCCTTTTTAAGCAAATAGAATGCAAGAACTTTGTGGGATTAATCAAAATGCATGGCTGACTAGCACAAAGCTAGTGCTTCCAATACCACAAATGCTGAATATTCCACAGGCTGCCTTATCTTTTCTAGGAAGCAAAACCAGAGGAAAAATTGCTGTAACTGGAATTATTTTAAGAGATAGCTTTCTGCACCTCAGGATTTAATAAGAAGACAAATTAATTTCTTTTCTATATGCTCAACTCTCATCTTTCTGTAAACCAATCCCTGTGTGCAAACAGAAAGAGTCATGCATGAAACGTTGCTGGACAAAACAGGTTCTGGGGTAAATAACCTGTCTGGTCTTGCCAGCAATTCCTCAAACTTGCAGTGTTTCCTCCTTCTCAGACCACCTGCCTTGAGCATTAGTTCTTGGATAGACACCATGGTGTATTTGTCTTTCCCTGTTTAAGTAGCCCTCTCAATAATATCAACCCAAAGAATGTCTAAAATAAACCTAAAAGGGTTTAGTTAAACAAATATTCAGCTTTCTGGTATGTAGAATGGAATAAGTTTTGTGTTTTGTTCTTTGTTTGTTTTTTAAATCAGTGTTTGACTGTGGATTCAACAAATTACAAAACAATACTCCATGTGGATAAAACATACCTCAAGTTCCTTCTGGTCAAAAGGCTTAAGGAGATGTTGAGGAATAAGTTCATTAAAACCTTTCTGCAGAGCCAGGAACTGTGCCTCTATTCCTCTCATGAACCGCCAGTTCACATACAACCTGTGGGAGAAGAAGGAAAAAGTCAGGGGTGATGAGCTGGACATCACTGGGATTTTTCTAGCAGACTTGGAAAATGCTCGTTTTACAGAGGATCTTGTTTTAATACACACATTTTGTATTATGAAACAAGTGCTTATCCATTCCTTTTTCCATCAATAATTAATTACACCATCAACAGAAAAACCGAAGTACCATTCAAAACTTCATCTTCCCAGGTCCAGTGAAAATATTCATGTCATTTATGACTCAGGCATTTCCTCCCAAAATATTTACTTCATTAGTTTCACTATATACAAAAATTCTGTTTACTACCCTCTTCCCACTACATTTGCAGGACGTATTTCTGTTTGCAATACCTGACATATTCCTTCTTGTTCTCTTCTGTCACTGGAATATTCCTGCCATTTGGTTTGAGTTCATGCTGTAAAATCCTCCCAAAAGCATTGTGTTCCACACAGAACGTATGGTCCAGGACTGGTGTGATATCGTTCTCTCTGCCAATGGACAGAGGGTAAACTCAGTATTTTTGGTAGTTTGGTAACTCTCAGTGAGGATGCTGACAGTTATCTGAACACCCAGGTAGTCTTCAGGCTAAACTTTAGTTACCACCTGCATTTCACACACTAGAGGAATACTGCCACCATCACCAATTTCTGTGTGGTTTGGCGCATGTTCAAGAGCCTGATTAGAAATGGGATATTCATCTAATTCTAGTAGAACTCAGGATACTGGATAAAACCCTAGATACAGAAATACACACACACATAACATATATATATATATATATTTATAGATATTTATATTTATATATACACCCAGCAAGAATCTGATCTGCTGTCACATATCTGTAAAGCACAGAAAAGACCATGCGTAGAGAACTTCATCATCGCTAACTTTAAATATAAATTCAAAACAGCATTTAGGAAAAGAAGTTGAGATAATGAAAAGCAGTTCCAAAGAGTCCCAAAACTACACTGAACGCTGGGTTTTGTGCTGTAAGCATACACAAGCCCAAATTACTTCCATTTATTTTCATTTCAATCAGAATTGGCTTTCTTTTGAAGAAGGCTGTACTTCCCCTCAGAGCTCTGTCCTGAGTTTGAGTTTTGATACTGTGATATTCTATCATACCCATGCAACCTCTAATGGTTTAGTACCTGCTTTACTGCAAGGAGAGTTTCAATGAGAACTTTTCCTCAAGTACCTCTGATATATTAAGAACAGTTTAATAACTTTGCACAGACTTGCACCATAAAAAGTTTTTTGCAAACTCTTTCTCTAAACATCTCACTTTGCCAACAAACTCTACTCCATCTTCTCTACAGCGAGACAATTGCTAAATTCAGTACTTACAAGATCCAGACTAAACTTTTGTGTAATTCTGGGTCAACAGATTCCAGATCGGAGAGCTGGATGGGCTTCCCCAGCAGCTGTTTGTAAAAGGGAACTGTGAACCCCCCGTTGATATAGTGTCCATGGAACACAGCCAAACCCATTATCCGACCAACAAAATGGAAATAAGACAAATGGTCCTGCAGGGAGAGAGGAGAATCAGGCTTGGGAAGACACTGACATCTTGTGGCACCCTCGGTGGCTCATTCAGTGTGAGTTACCTGCAGTCCTCTGGGTGAGAGCAGCCACCACTTTTCCTTACAACATAACCAAAACCAAACCATCTAATGATTAAAAACCTCAAACAAGTCTCTGAGCACTACCTGATTAATAAATTGGATTCAAGTCCTCTAGACCTCTCAAAGGGCAAAACTTGGAAAAAGAATTTCCCTATGAAACCTCCAGAATCCAAGAAAATGAGGATTCCAAACAAATTAGTTTGTACTTTGTTTAACCATCCAAATGTATCTGCTCTTGAGGAAGCAGTGTGCTTGCTTCCTTCATTTCTTTCATGCTCCTTTTAAATTAACTTTTGAAAACTGAGGTGTAAGTCCTGTGGTTGACATTCTTCCGATCCATCTCCCTCATCTTCCAGTGCAAATGTCAGGAAATGTCATGACAGGAAGAATTCCCTCTACTAATACAGAACTGCCTCCCCTTTTAGGGTCTGCATCAATACAAATCCTCCAGTAAGGGAAAAAGCAAGCACAGGAGCACAGTGAGAAAGGGCAAGCAAGGGATACATCCCTAAAAGTCATGGGGTGGCACTGCTGGGAATGTAATGCTGTGTGCACAACCACCTGTGCTCACACTGAAGATGAAATTCATCTGTCTTGTCTTCTCAGAATCACTGTGCAAACCAATCAGTACCGAGGAGTCTCAAAGAAATCAGATTTTTATCAAAGGATATTATGCTTTTAATTTCGGAACAAAACCCCTCTGCTTCTTACTATATCAGTATAAGACATTAACACCTTATTCTGATTTACCCTGCAGTTAGGCTCTTCTTGTGGAAGAATAGCTGTAAGAAACTGCAGAGGACATCTGTTAATGTAGGAATACTGCTCAGAAATTAGTACTTACAGGATTGATAGAAGAGTCTGGATTGATTTGCAGCATGTAAATATTATCTGTGGAGTATTGGAAGAGTCCATAGTAGGGATTCAACATTTCATGGCACAGTAAATACAACCACTCTCTGCCAAAAAAATATATAAAATTTAGAAGAGTGCAATTTGCACTTAAGTTTTAGACAACACAATTATTGTGATTGATCAGTTATGAAATGCTTATTTCAAAATCAGATCATCTTGTGCTGCCCTCCATTTGTAGACCAAAAAGGTGTGATTAAAACCCCACAGTGTCCTACTCCACTCAGGGCAGACTCGGTTTAGTTTAGAAGCGCTGAAGGGATTAACATCAATTAGAGAAGCTACAGGAAGCTGTTAGACAATGCCATCAACTAATTGAGTCTGAACAAGCCCCGCTTCCAAAAAAATCCTGCCTTTGTACAGAGTTCAGCTATTTGGAGCCTACAAAATCTGCTCGTCTGCAACCTGTACAGTATGAGGAAATATTTTAAAAACCCTGTTGATCAGAATCAGCTCAGTCACTGAGGATCTTTAGTAAAGCTGTTTTTCTGCCAGCTTGGTGACTGCTTTCAGCAGAGGCCAGAAGGAACAGAGACCAAGTGCACGAAAAGGAGGGGTTGGGTAAATTCTCTCACCTCGGTAACACCCAAGGACAGGAGCAGAACTAAAGCTATTTCTGACCTCCCAAGTCACCATGACAAATACCCCTTTGTTGTTAAATTTGGACACCCTTCCCAGGTCCTAAATATTCCGAGAGAACTATCAATTGTAATGCTTGGAAGTGGAGCTGTACCGATCTGAAAGAGCCAGTTGCAACTAATGGGCAATTATGAAAGGCATCGGGGCAACAGGCTGTCAACAGTGGAGACACACAAGGTTGCCTCGGGTAAGGCAGCTTAGAATGTTCCAGCTTTTTTCCTGTGTGCAGGGATTGATCACTGAAAGACACCTAAGTGGGCAGCTTTTGTGGATTTGAGAAATTTCTCCGTGAATTTACACAACTCTGAGCCACCACAAAGGTGAGGGTTTTTTCAGTGATGCTACAGTCAGCTCCTGAATTTCAGATCTGGTGCAACCCACAGGGAATTATTGTCATTTTTAACAGGGAGGCGAGTCCTCACTAAAATTTTAGCCTTTGTTTAGGATTAGTACATCTCCACTCCTGCTCCAACAGATCAGAGAACTCTCCTGAATGCGGCTGAGACGTAACAAAAAGGAACCCCTACTCTCCTGCAATCCATTTGTGGGAAATCAGAGAGGTGTGTTTAACAAAACCGTTCCTGTGATCTGGATCTGACTTCAGGGTCTATGTGCTCCCTGAGAGACCTCACAATTTGAGCTGATCACACTCTCATAACTTGCAGTGGTACAACTGTTACATCACAGGCTTCCACTTTCCAACCTACCATGGAAAGAGTGAAGCTACAGCCACTGCCTATGAACTAGACCATAAATAATTAACATATATCATTAACAGATAACTTGAAAGGGAGTGGTATCAACCATGGGGCACTTAAAGGGCAACTTTACAGTTAAGAGGTGTTAGAAAACCCCCAAAATCTCACCTTGCTACTCCTCCATAGTCCAGGCCTTCCTCTCCTCGGAATTTCACCATAAGCCTCTTTTTCAAGTCCTTTGGCCTCATCTTCATTATCTGACGATAGGATTCCTGTACGCGCATTTGTACAATTAGATATTTTATTTCCTTCCTATAATTAAGTCTATTAAGATTTGTCTAATGCTGTAAGATTTTTGCATTTCTGTAACACAAAGACTAATCAGTTTTACTTTTCAGTGACAAAAACTGCTGTAAGTAGTAAAAAAATCAAACCAATACCTCAAATATTTCCTCTCTGGATACTTCAATGCGACAGTGACCAGCCTGAGGCTGCTGGAGAGAGAGCTCATGTCTAAGAACTTTCAACTTTTGTACCAAGTCTCTTTCATATCTCTGTGCAGGCAACTCCTCACCCTCTTCCAGTGATCCCTCATTTGGAGCTGGCAGAGGCTGCTGGCTGGGCTCTTTTAGCTGGCATTGATGGCTTGGAGAAAAAAAAGGACAATATTTATTCTGGACACATAACAATAAGGAATATGTAAAACAATGATGGAAGAAATGATTAAGCTTCTCTAAGAGAAACACGGAGTGAAATGTGTATTCATCTGGGTACTTCTGTACCATCATCACACTAAATTCAGAGATGCAAGGAACACAGATGTTTAAAGAGTTCCAGCATTTTTGAACTGTTTTCATAAGGTAAAGCACTGTGGAAGGCTCTGGAGCACGATCACTGATTGCTAAGTGAGCAGTAATTAAAGTTTGTGTGGTATTCTCCCACATGGAGACAACTTTCAAGAGTGCAACACGAAAAGAGATCTCTAATGGAACAAACAACTGCTTTATAAAGGGAACTGTCCAACAACTGCAACTGATTTTATTGCAGCTCCATGCAAAACAAAGCTGGGGATTCCTGACACAGTAAAAACACTGCATCTATGGTTGTTAAGAGAGAAAGATATGCTTGTCCCAAATAATTGCAGCTTCATACACTCAACTATCCTTATCCATTAGTGCTTTGTTTGGGTTGTGGAGCAATTATTTCTTAGATACAGAGATTCCCCAGCTGGCTTCAAGCACAAGAAAAACTCTGGTCTTGGGCACAAGCAGCACTGCCAGGCTGCTTCCAGGGTCAGTTCCACAACAGTTCAGCTGCCTTTGCATGATGCAGAGCTTGAGCTTGCTAAATCCTGCTAAACCCAAACTGGCTGTGCACAGCACCCGTTGACCAGACTCCAGCTGCCTTTATATTCCCATTGTCTGGAGCTCAAGGGAGCATGAAGTTAGTCCAGATCCAGAACTGCCAGCACAGAGCTAGAGCTGCTCATCCAGACAGACAAGAGCTGACTGCTGGGGAACCCCTGGCAGGGCCTCTACCCCATACCTCAACAATTCCAGAACTGTGTAATTTGCCCCAGCACAGCTTGGGGCAATTTTGTCAATCCATCTTAAAGGGATTAGTGTTGTGCTGAAATAAGAAGCCCTCCCTTAAACCCGAGGACTGCAGAGCAGAGTAAAAACCCTTCTGAAGAGTCTAGCAAAAAACTTAGATAAAACCAGCACTGGGAACCAATGCTTGGACCTTGATTACAGCACTGGCTGCATCTGTTCCCCAGGATCATTCAGGGTTTCAACCCCTCATGACTCCCAGACCTGACAGGAATTATTTATGAGGCAAAGCTCTTACTTCATGATGTGATGTAGTCGTGGATCTGTGAATTGTGTGGTTCTGTTGTTATGATCTACAAAATATATTCTTCCTGAAACTGTACTTCTGACTTCCCAGCCTGGAGGCAAAGGTCCCAGTTCATCACAATTCACACTGTTAAGGTCTCTAAAGTGAAAAAGAAACAAGCTGTTAATGCACATCTGAAGTTAAGCAGCCAAATACTAAGGTCACCAAAAGAATTAAAATCACCTCTTTAACTAGGTTAAGGTTAGAATCCTGACTATTTGACTGAAAAACCACTGGGAGTAAGGCTTTAGCAACACATTCACTCATCCCTTTCATCCTGCATAAATTTCAGGTATCACTCTAAGTGCTGCTAAAGGCAGTCACTAACTTCCAGGCAGTGTTTGAATTCAATACAAAGAATGTATTTACACCTAAAAAGATTGAAAATACCTAAGGCTCCAGCCACCAGGAAAAGACTAAGAGTGGCAAGAAAAGGAAGGAAGGAAGGAAACCTGAAAATTATTTCTAGGCAGAAAACCTATTGTTAATTAAAGCATTCTTTAGACAGCTGGCGTGGATTCAGAGTTGAAGGCACCACTCTATGCAATTCCTCACCTAAGTCTAAGCATGCAACACTTGTACAAATGAGTTAACTGAGAGGCTTCAGAAAGGTAGAAATGCTTTGTACACCCAAGGTGCCTTAGTGTCACAGTGAGTACAAGCCAAGGGGACACACAGGCAGACAGACAAGCCCTTGTTAGGCTCCTTAAAGGAGATTATGGTTGGGACCATTTGCTGTGATCAGCTGTGCATCTGAAAGTCCTGCAGAGATCTGATTACAGCAAGTTCTAACCCACATCTTTGCCTCCTGCCAAGGTTAGGTTTTTGCACCACAAGCTGGTAGCACAAAAGTCACCTTTAACTAAAATAGGTGAGACCTGTGACTCACAAGACACTGCTGTGTCCACTCCTGAAACCCTGGCTCAAAGATCTGGGGAGAGAAGCAGCAGCACCTTTCATTAGGGTGACCAGCATCACTTCAAGAAGACACAAGGTTTTGGGCACACAAGCCTGACATGACTGACACAAATGAACAATCACTGTCATTTCTTCTTCCGACAATACCAGCTAATCTAACATCAGCTATTTTCTCTCTCAGCTTTATTTTTCATTTCCTTCCATACACTGAGCTTTTATCACCACTTTTGGCTGCACTACTTTATATCATTTTTCTAATATCCTGTATCACATTCCTCTATTATCCAGGCAGTGCAGCAGCTGAGAGTTACAAACTTCACTCTTGAATCTGGTGTGCAGGTGGCCCGTGAAACAGCCCAGACTCAGAGCTACTCAGGAAGAGCACCAGACCTTACAAAGACCCGGATTAACTGCAGGTTAAGGTTTAAAGAGGCTTTACTAAATTAATCATGTGAAGGATTCAAATTTTCTCGCTGCAAATCACTGGCCTAAAGCATAAAAAACCTCAAACCATTTCAAGTTTAAAGATAAGTAATGTTTCCTCCAGTTATACATAAGTGAGCACTAAATAAACAAAAGTTACAAGTTGAATACTCAAGAAACAATTATTTTAATAAAGCAGTTTTTTCTTCAATTTGCAGTCCAAACTGTTTTCATACAAAAAAAAAAAAAGTAGGTAAGATTCAGAAATTTGTAGCTTCACCAAAAACAAAGTCACATCAACATTTTAGGAAGAACTTGTCAAACAAGAATTCCTGAAGGGATACATATTTTTTTGCTTTTTGTTTTACATGATTCACAAGTAAGTAAGTCTTTCTTTCAAAAAGAGTAATGATTAATGTTCGGTGAAAAGGTAACTAGAAACATCCCAAACTATTCCTCTGCTGAGAGCTCTCCCTTTAAATTCAGACAGTCCATTTCATAGATTTTTGCTCTTATAAATCCAGCATCCTGCCACACAAATACACACCAAACCCCCCTGACTTTTAACTATAAACGCATACCTTGGTATCCTTGGGTCGTGCCACGTGCTCACTCCAGTCTGTGTGTGCAAAAAATAAACCTGTCCCTGTACCGTTGTTCTTTGCTCTATAAAAAAGGAAGGAAGATTATTCTAAATTACAAATCTTTAAAAAAATTCCAGATAAACAGTTTAAAGACATTAGAATATTTTCCTCCTAGGAGAAAGTCCTGAAGCCATCACACTGATCTCTTGCAGCATGGACAAATTTACTCTGACTACACATTTCAATATTCTTTCGAAACTCACAGATCTATGCACCAGCATGTTTTAGTCTTTATTTTTATTGTTAGATTTTGAGATAATCCAACTCCCCAAACTAGATTTCTTTACTCCTAGATTTGGTGTGCTCTTTTCTGAGATTTAAATTCTCCTTAATCTCATCCTCCCTAATCTTCTATACTATTGGTTTCTTTGTTGCTTTTATATATTTTCCCGATCTTTTCTCAAATGTGGGCTCAAACCTACACAACATGCCAAGGGGGAAGGAAAAAATAGCATTAGTGCTCTAGTTTAAAGAGCTCTTTACATTCGTTCTCCCTAGATACACAGCCAAGATTAGCAGTGAATTTTCTGTAACGGCATCATACCACAACTTCATGTTTAATTTACCATCAACCCCTCAGTGTATCCTGGCGTAGCCAACTGCTAATTAGCCAATCTCAAACTCCCATCTGCACTTAGTTCCTTTTCCAAAATGCAGACTGAGATGCACGTGGACGCCGCCTGTTCCAACACGCAAAAACACCTCGATGTA